>CAUYQG010003565.1:0-33131 GCA_963574415.1 Tarsius wallacei
TTGGATATCTGGGAAAGATTTTAATTCTCCCTCACTGATGAAGCTTAACTTGGCTGGGTAGGTTATCCTTGGTTGAAATTGTTTGTCTTTTAGGACTTTGAAGATAGGGCTCCAAGCTCTCCTAGCCTGCAGTGTGTCTGTAGATAAATCTGCTGCTATTCTAATTGGTCTTCCATGGTAGGTGATCTGGCCTTTTTCTCTTGCTGCCTTTAGGATTTTTTTCTTTTGTACCTACTTTGTTTAGGTGTTGGTCTCCTCATTTGTCTTCTTGCAGGGGTTCTCTGAATCTCTTGTGTTTGAATTTTTGCATCACTGATTAGATGGGGGAAGTTTTCTTGAATGATCTCATGAAAGGCTTGTTCCAGTGTGGACTCTGTCTCTCTTTCTGCTTCTGGAAGACCAATTAATCTTAGGTTTGGTCTCTTGAAGTATTTGCTCATCTCGTGAAGGTTTTGTTCTGCCTTTTTGAGCTTGCTTTCTGTGTTTTTAACCATTTGGATTAGTTCTATATTTTGGTCTTCAAGCTCTGAGATTCTTTCTTCTGCTTGGGTAATTCTGCTTTCCATGCTTGTCATTCTGTTATTTATTTCATTCAAAGTATTCGTTATTGCTGTTATCTCAGTTATCAGCTCCTTCCTAGTTTCTTCTTGACTCTCCTCAATTCTTTTTAATCTCTCCATTATTGTCTTGATATCTAGATTTGTAGTTTGAAACCCGTCATTTTGGGGGCTCTTCATTGTTTGCATTTCGAAGTCAGTTTTCTCAGTGTCTGCCTTCCCAGGGGTCTGGGAGAGACCCATATTCTTCTTTTGGTTTTTCTTCATTTGTATAGATTTCTCTCTCTCCTCCTTTCCTTTGAGCTGTAACCTGAGACGTCTGCTGCTTAGGTCCCAGGGGAGTGGCTTTGTCTTCTGTTTAGTGATGTTACCTTGGGAACCCAAGTGGAGACTGCTTGTAGGTGGGCGGGGCAACGTGAGTCTCTACCTGGAGAGTGGCCGAAGTGATAGGATCCCTTTTCTCTGCTCTTTGGGTCCCTGGGCAATCGACTATGATGGTCTGTGATAGCGTGATGGCGTGAGCCTCCCTGGGATCAGCTGCATGGCTGGGCGCTCTACTCAGGGGCTTCCAGAGCTCCAGGTTTCAGAGCCCAGAAGCTCTAAAGGGCAGGCGGTGAGCAGCGAAAGTAGCCCCACGCCGCTGCCAGCATACTTCATTCAGAAATGGAATCAGTCTCCCTGAGGGGTGGGTTCCCAGAGCCTCCCAGGGTGACCGGAGACTCGGTCCGGGCTCGATGCAGCCAGGGAGGGAGCTGAGGCCCGAGCCTCCCCACCCGCGAGGGAACAGCCCAGGACACAATAGCTGGCCCTGCATGGAACCGGGGTCCCTGAGCCTCGGACCAATGCATCCAGCTATTGGCTGGGGGTAGGGAGTGGGGGCAAGAGTCTTTTTGGGGAACGCACATTCGGAGAATCTCACAGTTCCACCTATGTCGCCGCCATCTTAACCGGAACACTTTTTTTTTTTTTTGAGTTGGAGTCTCACTCTGTCACCCAGACTGGAGTGCAGTGGCTGCTCCCGGCCACCACAGCCTCGACCTGCTGGGCTCCGGCGATCCTTCCACCTCAGCCTTCTAAGTAGCTGGAATTACAGGCACGTGCTACCACGCCTGGCTGATTTTTTGATTTATTGTAGAGATGAGGTCTCACCAAGTTGCCCGGGCGGGCCTCGAATCCGCAGGCTCAGGCAGTCCACTCACCTCAGCCTCCCAAGGTGTGGGATTACAGGCTGAGCCACCGAGCCCGGCTGAAAATATTATCTTAAACATTTATCCCTCTTTCTAAAAGAAAAAAGATTCATAATATGGCATTTATTCATACTATCATTTTGGTCACATAGAATTGGAGTTTCTTTGAAATATCAGCAACAGAGATATAAATTTAGAAATCATTTTTGCAAAAGATGATTGCTGAATCCTTAAGAATGGATAAATTTGAAGGGTTGGCAGTACAAGGGAAAAGAATGGATGATTATGGATGAATCTACAATTTCCACTGTCACAGAGAATAATTAAGAATTGTTAGTAAAATATAATAAAAGGAATGGCAAGAGAAATAAAAGCAATGTCTAAATGTTATAAAATAATACGGAAGTAAGTTAGTAGGAACTGGAGCCATATTGCAATGAAAATAACAAAGATGTGAACATATCTCTGATTTTATTTCTTACCTACAAGGAAGAATTGCATTTGAATGGTTCTTGGTCAGAGAGAACTTCAGAGAGAACTTGAGTCAACTTCAAGTTACTTATGCTGTGTTCTCACTTACAAGTAGTGGTTGCTAAACTAGGGGTCTGTAAAGGCATCCGGAATGGTACAGTGTACACTGGAGACTCAGAAGTGGGGAGGGTGATGGGTATACTTAAAGCTCAGACTTCTTCACCACTATACAATACATCCATGTAACCAACAACCACTTGTACTCCTAAAGCTCTTGAAATTTAAAAAATAAAAAATCAAATTACTTATGCTAGCATTCGAGGCCATTCAGCAACCGATACTGATCTTCTGAAGTTCTTCAAATGATCTCAGTGTCCCTCAGTACATGCTTTGAGGTCTCTGTTCTATGGTTTGTTCCCCTTACTCTTCTTATTTGCATCTACCAAGAACCCAACTTAAACCTCACCTGATTCATTTTGCCTTCCCCAAACCCTTTAGTGATCTCTTGGCATGCCACTTACTTTGCTTTTAATTTGACCTTCTTTGAAGGTATTTGCTTGTGTCCTCTGTCTTCCCCATGAGGCTGCTTCCCGGGGAGCCTTTCTAGGGCAAGATCCATGTTTCCTGTTTGCTGCTCAATCCATTGCGCACCCTCAAGCTTTAGTACACTATCAAAAATGAGTAGTTTGGAATAAAGTGTCTCTAAGGTTTTCCTCAGAACTAAAGTGCTCTGGATCTTGAATGCTCCACATGGTGCCACATATGTAATAAGCCCAAAACATGTTTACTATATCTCTCAGGAAAATTAAAGCATGCTTGGTTAACCTGGTTACAGTGAATCGTTGATCAAACAGACACAAATGTTTTCACTAATATCTGTCCATATTTTCCTTTAATAAAAGTACCTCTCTGTGTTGAATGTGTACAAATGCTGTCTTGCTTCTTTTATGATAGATTTATGACTCATTTATTTTATCAGTGCAGTCCTTTTAGATGTTAAATACACTGTTCATTTCATTGACTCGATCGCTCTGCTGGTGTTCTGTGGGAGCCAGTGCGTATAGTAGTTAAGATCATGAACCCCGTGTTTCAGTGCAGACGTTATCACTTATTAGCAGGATGAACTCAATCAACCATGGTCCCTACTTTCGATTCCTCTGTTAAATGGATAATAACAGCACTTTTCTCACTGGGTTGCTGACAGGATTAAATGAGATAATCTCTATAGGGTAAGGAGCATAGTGCCTGATACCTAGTAAGTGCCAGGTGTAGTGATTAGTCACGGAATAAGCTTTTTGTCAGAAAACAATGCCAGAGGAGCAAAATCTCTGGAGTTTTCACATGTTAATTTTATGGGTGGTATTTCTGTTAACTTTTAATACCCTCTCTTACACCCTCTCTTTTATGTGATATTTTGAGCATAAAATAGTAGGTTCTTTTCATAGTTATGTAGAATTGAAATGACTAACTTCTGAGTGTTCTACTACTTATAATTTTATAGTGACAAAGTTGGTTCAAACTGGAACAAACTATGCCTTACGTGGCTTTCTTTTATTATATGATGTGAGATGCTGTGTCACAAAATGAATTCAGAATGCCTCTCACTGCATCTTTAGGAGTCAAACCAGAGTTAACTACCAGGTAGAGAAAAGTTATGAAAATAAAACTGATATGCAGTATCCAGGGGATGATCCTAAAATAAACTTTTGAAAATGATAAGGCATGTTGCTTACCATTTTACTTTCTATGCCTACTCCCAGATTTCACTTAGGAACCATCGTAAATTTATAGCTTGACTACTCTGCATCCTAAACACCGAAGGCAGACCACATTGTGGGCATTTCATTTTAGCCACAGAGAAATTGTAACCAGCCCCAAACCACAGACCCAAGTAAGTAGTAGATCCGGGAATAGAACTGAGAAGGCTCTGATTCCTCCTCACATTCCAAGACCACAAAGTTTTGCTCCTTCTGAACTTAATGACAGAGCAGCTAATGCTGCTAGACCACTAGTATATGACATATCAGGAGCAAACTATACGAGAGCCCTGCAAAGGCATACAGACTTTGCCTTCTAAAGCCCTGCTTAGAAACCAAGCGGTGGGAAGGAACTGTCACACACACAACATAATTATGGACTGATACTTGTTCTTGGGGTACTTAGTTGCTACCACAGAGTTTGCATCTCTGCTGAAGGTTATAAAAAAGTAATAATTTGTAACCATAGAAATGCCTTTCCAGTTCTTAATAACATTTTTGTAATTATCAACAAAGCTGTCTTTGCTTTTTTTTTGCCGTTAGTTGATTTACAGAGCACTGAAATGGTTGTTTTGAAGATTTCATCCTGCAATTCATTGCTGTTTGGGGAATGAATTTGCCAACCTCTCCACTCTGTCATGCTAAAAGTATCTTTGTTTATCATGACTATTACTTTTGAACGAAGTTGCTTGTGTTTACCTTCATTTTATATCACAGACCTTTTTACTGGAGTATTTTCTTTCTTTCTGAAATACACTTTTAGATGTTCCTTTTTTGGTTTTTATTTATTTAAACATGTCTTTGTTTTAACATTAATATTGAAGAATAGTTTTGCTAGATATATTATCTAGGACAGTATTTTCTCTCAGGCCATTGAGGATATTATATCACATCTCTGACTTCTACTGTTACTATTAAATTAAAAAATGTGATGGCTCTAGAGTACTGTATGTGCCAGTCATTGCACTGGGCACTTACATGTATCACTTCTTTTAATTTTGATAGCTATTTTATGATAATATGCCATTACATTCTCATTTTTTTCTGATGACAGAGGCACAGAACAGTTAAGGATACACAGTATGTGAGGAGGGTAAGATTTTCATCCTAGGAGCTTTGATTCCAGAGCCTGTCTCCTAAACCACAGTCACCACCAAGTAAATACTTAAAAAGAAGAATAAATGGTGACTAATAGTGCTAAATATTGAAGTTATTAGAAAGCTATAGTAATTAAAACAGGGAGGTTTATTTTTCTGCATAGAGAGATTAGTAGTTTAATCGTTACTATTAGACTGTCATTACAAAGCCATACCAACTAGTGTGCCCGTGTCCTCATTTATTAGATGAGGATAATGATAGTATTACTTCATAGAGTAGCTATGAAGAGTGTGTGAATGTATACATATATATACTTATAAAGTGAAAAAATAATTGCTGTCATCAGTAATAGCAGAATAAAATAGAAAAGCACAGAAACAGACTCTGCTGTATATAAGAATATAGTATATAATAACAGGTGATGAGGAGAGGGATGGACTGTTAAGTAAATGATTCTGGCATAGGTGGGGGATTATATAAAAAACTGAAATGTTGGCCTGTCTCTCACTTTCTTTTTTGCATCTATGGTGTAACAGTAAAAATTACACCAGATTTAGAGGGTAACTATTTTCTAAATCCATGACATATTTAGAATACATTTTTGATTAATAGTTAAATAAATGTATGTGGAGAAGCATACCACCAAAAGCAGAAGCTATAAGTAAAGAGATAGATCTGACTACATAAAAATTTAAAATTCCTTTGATGAAAGCAAAGGAGAACACTGTCTAAATGTTAATGGCACAGTGTACTAGATTATAAAAACCATTTGCAACATAAATAACAGAATATATAGTCAACTATATAAAAACCTCATGAAATAATAAAGAATAATAAGTATAACAATAGAAAAATGAGTTAATGAACATATATCTTCCAGAAAGAATTAGCAATGACCAATAGACATAGAAAAAGATACCAAGCTATAACAGTAAAACAATAAAAATTCAATACCAATCTTCACTTATTTATGATAATTTATGTTAATTTAAAAAGATAGCCCATCAGGGATAAATATAATAATGATATGTAAATAAGCATAATGGAAGAAAAAAATGACAGACTTACAAAGATTTTGTATTGGATTAGAAGAGAGAGAGACCTTATACGCACTGTGATGTCAGGAGGCGGTAATTTAAGACTGTCCTTGAATTATAGGCATAATGTTGACAAGAAATGAGAAATTAGTGCAGGGCTTGGCACTTTCTCCTGAGAGGTTTGGCCCTGACGAGTGGAAGCATAGGTAACCATAGCTTTGGTTTTTGTCATGGTCAAGGGAGGTGGTTTTAAAATCGAGGGGTCCTGCAAATCCTTAGAGACAGGAAGGGACCCGTGGAGATGGAGAAAGTGAAGCTGAGAGGTAGCGTTTTTTCAGTAAAGTTCGTAGAGAGATTCGAAGCAAGGAAGCAAGAATTGCTCTCATAGGGAGAAGACGAAAAGAGAATGAAAGTACAACTTTTTTTGACGTGGGGGAGAGCTGAGGCGGTGGGATGGTTCTCTCCAGCCTCGATCTCAGGGAGGCCGGGATGGGGAAGAGATCGGGGCTTTGGGGGCCTGGGAGGCTGGAAGCTGCATCTGTGTCTGAACTGTAAGTTTCATATGTTGAAACTTAGTCCCCATGCGATCGTCTTAAGAGGCGGGCCTTTGGGGAGTGATTAAGTCATGAGGGCACTTTCCTCAGGGGTGGGATTAGTGTCCTGATAAAAGAGGCTGCAGGGAGGGTACTTGCCCCCTCTGGCATGCAGAGACGCAGCAAGAAGATACAGTCTATGAGGAAGGGGCCTCACCAGATGCAGGATCTGCTGGCGCTTGGATCTTGGACTTTCAGTCTCCAGACCATTAGCAATAAGTTTTTCCTGTTTATACGTTACCTAGTCTAAAGATACTTGACTTGATTGAGATCCTGGCTAAGATTCAACAGCACGGATGTATGTGCTGTCTTAGTAGAATGAGGGATACTCAGAGTGAGGGGCAGGGATACTAGGGGAGCAGCCAGTGTGCTGTCGAATTGAGTGTCTTTGAGGGAAAAACAAAAAGAAGAAAGAAAAAAAGTAAGTGTCTCTGGTGTACAGAGGTGAAACTAGAACAGATGAATTAGGAGACGTGAAAGGGCAAGAATGACAATCTGACCTGTCTTTCACTACACCTTTATGTATATACCACGTTATTGCCGAATAGGGCTTTTTGTCATTTTTTAAACAATTTTTTCTTTCTCATTTTTTACCTCAGTTATTTTGCTTCTTCTTTCTCTCAGCTCACAAAACCCCACACCTTTACTTTTGAAATCATAACTATCCATTAAACTCAGTTAATTTGCTACTTGGTCTGTGAGCCCCACCAAAAGTGATCTCTGTCCCCTGAACACCTATAATTCCTTGCTTATATGACTTTTCTATGACTTTTTATTTCTAAACATTTTTTTCTACTAAATTTTAAATACCTTGAGGATAGGGAGCATGTTTGGGTCATTTTATATTATTTCACAATGCCTTTTCTGTAACAAGCATGCAGTAAATATTTGCTGAACAGATATTACATTGCATATTTACACCAAATAGCAAGATAGGATCTTTAAAAGAAAATAATGTTTTGCTTTGTTTTCTATGGGCTAATTTTAAAGGTTTATTTTTAAATGTTATTTTATTAACCGTTTACAATGTATATGATTTTTTTTCAATAGGTATGGCATAAATTGCCTTATTCAGTTTGAAGATTTTGCCAATACGAATGCATTTCGTCTCCTGAACAAGTACCGAAACCAGTATTGCACATTCAATGATGATATTCAAGGTAATAAAATTTTCACTCCATGGGAATCAATAACATGTCTGAAATTAGTGTATAGTTTTCTAATGATTCAGTTGCATTAAATATCTACTAAGTACCTAGTAAATGAAAAGAATTATGCTTGATGATTTCACATATTCTTATTTATAAATTTCACATATTTGAGAAAAGCACTTGGTAACTCTAGAATGTCCCATGTTATCTACTAGTTAGAGAATGAGTGCCAAGAAATCTGGTAAAATCCCCAATGATTATGGCTAAATAAAGAATGAAATGAGAATATATTATTCATTGTTTAAAAATAAAAGTGTAGCCGGGTTCGGTGGCTCAGCCTGTAATCCCGCGCTTTGGGAGGCTGAGGTGAGTGAATTGCCTGAGCCCGCGGGTTCGAGACCCGCCTGGGCAACTTGGCGAGACCTCATCACCACAATAAATCAAAAATTAGCTGGGCATGGTTAATTAGCGCACGCCTGTAATTCCAGCTACTTGGAAGGCTGAGGCGGAAGGATCACCGGAGCCCAGCAGGTCGAGGCTGCGGTGTCTGGGAGTGGCCACTGCACTCCAGTCTGGGCGACAGAGTGAGACTCCAACTCAAAAAAAAATTTAAAAAAATTAAAATGTATGTACTTCTCTTCTGTTTTATATCAGTCAGCCACAATCTATGCTTCACCCCTGTAGGCACTGCCTTTATGGACAGGGAGCTGCCTTTTATGGTTGATTGTAGATGCTTGGCTACCTGCCTTTGTCTAAGCTGCCACTCTGCCTTCTTTCTCTTTAAGCCCTTCTTTTGCAACCCTCTCTGGATCCACACCCACCTAACTCCCCCACCCCCGTACACACACATATCCAGTGTTATGGTGAGAATCTTGTGGATCCTGTTTCATGATAGGAAAGTAGGGCAAAGAGCATAGGCAGCGGTTCTAAGGAGGAAGACCATTGTGAGTGTTACAGGATTCCAAATGGCTTCCATTTCACGAATTCCAGAGACTGTTTTCCAGTGTCTGTCTTACTTGAATTCTCAGAATCATTTGACATTGTTGGTTCACTTTGTCTTGCAACATTCTCTTCTCTTGGCTTCCGTGTCAGCAGTGCTGATTTCTTCCTATCTCTTTTTCTTTCGGCAGGTTCATCCTTTTCTGTCTGGCTATTTAGTGACAGAATATTTCAATGCTCAGTCCCAGGCCCTTTTCTTTTTGTTCTGTCTTCTTAGATATGTACTCCAGGTCTGCACATTCAGTTAGCAGATTTATATCTCCAGCCCAGTCGTCTTTGAATTCCTGGTCTACATACTCATCTGTTTATTTAAAATTTCCTATTAGACATCTCAAAGTTATCTCATATTTAACCCACCCCAAAATCAAACTCTTATTTCCCTACCAAACCTGATCTTCTCATGTTTTCAGTGAATTCCTAATGGCTCCTTCAACTTTCCCACTAAATAGAGTCTATCACTAAATCCTCTTGATTTTCTATCATAAATCTGTGTTTTTCATGCACTTCTACTGTGAATTACTATCATCTAAGAAATCTATCCACGTTTATACTTGCTTCCCCTTCTTACATGTTTTTTGCGTAATGGCTGTTCAGTTTGCCAGATAGAGAGCTGAGTGCTGAGGTTTTAGTGGTGAAGAAGATAAAGTTCCCTTTACGTTATAGACACCTGGCTGTATCAGTCCTTCCTTAAAATACTTTGATGGGTTTTCATTGCTCTTAGGATAAAGATGAAGATCCTGAGTGTGGTCCAAATGCCTCTTCAGCTGTCCTAGCCACTCATCCTTTCTCAGACCCTGAAATGAGCCGGCTTCTCCAGTTGATCTCAGATGTTGGTCTCTCTTCCTAGAATACCCTTCTGTCCCCTCTTCGAATTTCATCTCAGTCATGACGTTCCTCAGGAAAACCTTCTAAATCCCTAGGTCTAGGTCAGATCAATTTCATAGGCTGTCATAGCACAATTTATTTTTCTCTTGTGGTTCTTATTACAGTAGCAGTTTTATATATTTATGCAAGGTTTTTTTTGGTTAATATCTTCCTCCCCTCTGATTTTAAGCTCTGGGAAGGCAAGGAGCATAATAGCTATTTTGCTCATCACTGTGTATTCATTTGTCATGAACATTGTCCCTAGCCCACAGAAGTTACTTAATATTAATTGAGCGAATAAATATGGTATGTCTAAAGCAGAGGCTGGCAAACTGCAGCCTGTGGGCCAAGCCCAGCCCACTACCTGTTTTTGTAAAGTTTCATTGCAACATAGCCAAACCCATTTGGCTATGTATTGTTTATGGTTACTTTTGTGTTATAACAGCAGAATTAAGTCTGAGATACTTTATGGCACACTAAATACTTACTATATGGCCCTCTACGAAAGGAGTTTGCCAGCCTTTGGTCTCAAGGATTAAGTTTGATGGAGTTGGTAATAATTGAGCTAAGGAGTTAGGTTGGCTAGTGCAGGTTTGCATTTTGGAAAGATCACTTACATTATCTTCAGTCTAGAGAACAAGGTTGAATTGGAGCAAATTTGAAGGCTGTTGCTGAAATCCAGGTGTATGATCATGGTTTCTTGTTCTAGGAAAGTGCCAGTGATGAAAACAGAGAAAAGTAGACAGACGATTGGGTGTTGATGTTGAAGGGGTGGGGGGAGAAGCCAAGGATACAGCCCAGGTTTTTGCCTTAAAGAGCTAGAAGAATGACAGGGCAGAAACTGAGAAAGAGGAATTGAGAGGCATCCTTATGTGTAAAGATTAAGAGAATGAACTCAGGAGTCAGACTGATTTGCATTTTTCCTTACTAGCTGTGGACTTTGATCCATTTATTTAATCTCTCTGAGTTTTTATTTTCTCTCCTGTAGCAGAAAGTTATATACCAGCTTGTATTTTTCCTTTGAAACAACAGATTGGAAGTTTGAGGAGAACGAAAAATGTGTGTGATAGCTTCTAATTTTTTTTGAAACAATGAGATTGGAAATTTGAGGAGGATAAAATAAAACCTGAAAGAACTGGTATGGAGAATGAGAATGCCAACTGACTGTGAAACATGAAAGGATTCAGTCAACAGACACTGAAAGTCCAGTTGAAGTTGACTATCCTAAATGTATCGTGACACCAGGCTGAGCAACTTGAGTTTAACAGTTTAGGAATAGACAATGCCATGATGGACATTTGTGTTTATCTATGCTAGATACGCAGGGAAACAAAAAAACCCCAGAATTTATTTATAAAATATTGTGTATTTATTCTTACATGTTTAAACTCTTCACCTTCAAAGTACTCTCCATTTGATGCAGTATACCTATCAAGACACGTCTTCCACTGCTTAAAACAGGTTTTGAACTCTTCATTTTTGATGCCTTTTAGTGCTCTGCCATTTTCTTGTTTCACCTCTTCCGCATCAGCAAAACATTTCCCTCTGAAGACTTTTTCATCCAAAAAACAAAAACAGAAAGTTGCTTGGGCAAGAACAGATGAATAGGGAGGGTAGGGCACAGGGTTCAGACCGTTTTTGGTCAAAAGCTGCTGAACACTCAGAGCGCAGTGTTGGCAGGTGGTTTATGTAAATCACCCATCATGAAATGGGCAAACACATTGAAAGAATTTCCCTCTCCCACCCTGCAAAAAATCATAGACGTCGAATGCAGCCTCTTACAACAACACTAGCTGGTACACTGATGCTGAATCGTTCCTAGCACACTTACCTAGTGGGGGAAGCCTGTACCACAAGAACCCTATGCGCTTTAAAAAAAAAAAGATAATTTCAGTTTTTTGTACCCCTCCCCCATATTTTACTGTATTTTTGCAAAAAAAGGACAATAAGAGCTAAGTTTAAGGTGACGACTGTGACATTAGGCTGAAGAGGGAAGGAAGTAAAGGTACAAGGACGGCTGGCTAGAGGGAGGGGCCTAGACATTCCCATGGGGGTTGAAGAATAGGTGTAATGAGACTAATTGAATAAAAGGTCTGGAAAGATAGGAGATTGTAGACCATAAGTGAGGGATCCTAATGTGAACTTCCAAGGATTAGTTCCAGGTGATGGCAAGCACCAAGATAAATCTTGGAGGAATTAGCCAGAATAGAATAAAGATGAATGCTGTTAGAAATAAGGTGATCAAGCTGGGCGCAGTGGCTCACGCCTATAATTCCAGCACTTGGTGAGACCTCATCTCTACAATAAATCAAAAAAATTAGCTGGGCATGGTGGTGTGGGCCTGTGGTTCCAGCTACTTGGAAGGCTGAGGTGGAAGGATTGCCTGAGCCCGGCAGGTCAAGGCTGTGGTGGCTGTGAGCGTGCCACTGCACTCCAGCCTGGACAACAGAGTGAGACAACTTAAAAAAAATAAAAGTGACCAAAGGAAAGTTTAAATATAAGTGAGAATGATAACATTTCTCTCATGAAACTTATATTGAGGACAAAATTATTATTTGGGAAAATACCCTATTAACCGAAAAGTGCCTTATAAATACAATTTTTAAAATCCACTATGATTAAGTTTATGTATGACAGCTATATAAATTTAATGTGTTTAAAAATAATGAGTCTCTTTATACCTTTTGAAGTGCTTGAAAGTAATTGGTCGAATCTTTCTTTTCCGTGGATTCTTCATGATGTTAATTACATTGTTACTTTAGTGCCTATTTTGATAACAAAGATATTTGCGATATTTAAACTGTTCTTTATTCTCTTTACATTAATACAATTAAATTTAAATTTACTTAATTAAATTAATTTACTTACATTAAATTTAGTACAATTAAATTTCTTTTTGAGTATTTATTCATGAAAAGTGAGTATTTGGAGGATTTCAGAAAGGGAGTAACCTAGAAATTTCCAGGTGTTAAGAATTGAAAATGTGAGCGGTTGAAAGAAAGCCTCATTTTACTGTGTTGCAACCCAAACGTGAAGATATCATGTATAATAATAGAGTGCCTTTGGTGCTATAAACATAGGTTTTGCGGGCTCTTTAAATTACCTGTCGATTCATTTTGCAGTGTCTCTAAAATAGCCGCTTCACAGAAACAAAGAACTGAGTACCACATGTTCTCACTCAAAAGTGGACCCTGAACAATTATCATAATACTATAAGAAAGGAATTGGCAGTAGTGGGGAACTGCCAGGAGAGGGAACAGAGATGGGGGTGTGTGTGTGGGGGGGGGGAGTCACTTCATCAAAAAAGGTACCTGATCTCAAACTAGGTGACGTGGGGACCAAAGTGAGGCCCAAACTTTACCTGTACTATGACTATTTGTATACCTAACCCCCCCTGAATTTTACCCCATATCTTAAAAAAAAAAAATTCTACTTAAATAAAATAAAATAAAACAGCCACCAGTAAACTTGAATAAGCCTATACTATCTTTAAGGTTCTGTATCTTGTGATTTTGTGGGTTTCATAGAAATGTCCATATAGAACTTAAAGACCAATAGTACATGATTTTGGATCATTATACAGAATTAATAGGAATCAAAGTTCTGTTTAAGAAAAAGAATGCTAAATCCAAATGATCAAACAAAAAAACAATTATGACCAGAATTTCTAGCAACCAAGGCCAGTAAGTTAGAGGTCAGCCCTGGAGTACATCAGAATTAGTCTGGAGCCTGAGATATCTGAGGTCAAGAGCAGTGCATGTGATGGCGCCCAGAAGATCCGCAGCAGAATATTTGACCCAGCAGGTCGCCACCATGGAGGTATTAAATTACTTGTTTTTCACCCCAGCTAACCTGGCCTAAGATATAATCTGCACATATATATTCTGTTTATTTCCATATAAAAAATGTTTAGAGTATTACTACTTTAGGCAACAAAAAAACAGTTTTGAGAAAAATGTGTCTAATCTCTGACTTGATAAAAACTTTGGCGAGTTTTTGAGGGTTCTGACTGGAAGTGACCAAACCATTTTACGTATTTCTCCATACCAAAACTGTGTTCTTATGACAACTTCTCTCCATATGTTTCTCTTTCACCTTTTAAACCTTATGTTTTTACCATTATGCCCACAGATGTAATACTTTCCCCACTGTGGGCACAGAAATTGTATTTCTGTGCCAAAGAAAATAATTACATAACCATTACAGCCTTGCCATGTAAATAAATGTGTTTACACTAGACTCTTGGGTAGACTTTTTTTTTTAAACAGTGTTATTTAAAGATACTATTTTTTGAAAAGTATTTGATTAAAGAAAAATATACTTAAAATTTTACTATATTAGTGTTCTAAAATAATCTTCATATAGATTTTGGTTCAAAATTTATCTGAGATGTTGATGCATTCCCATTGTGAAATATTTTAACTGGAAAAATGTACAAATTTAAATCTATTAAGAATTTAGACATTTAATTATAAATCTGAAGACCATCTGAATTCAGCACATTTAGATAAAAATACGATGTCAATCTCTAGTCATTTAAAATAAGATGTAAAAAGATATTTTTCTTCTAATCTTCTAATCTCTAAATAGCCTCTCTGGGCTAGCTATTCTATAACATGACAATCTAAATATTTCACAGCCAGGCTCGGTGGCTCAGCCTGTAATCCCTTGCTTGGGGAGGCTGAGGTGAGTGGATTGCCTGAGCCTGCGGGTGTGAGACCCGCCTGGGCAACTTGGTGAGACCTAATCTCTAAATAAAAATAATAAATAAATAAATAATAAATAAATAAATTAATTAAAAAAATAGCCGGGCGTGGTAGCGCGCGCCTGTAATTCCAGCTACTCGGAAGGCTGGGGCAGAAGGATCACCGGAGCCCAGCAGGTCAAGGCTGCAGTGGCCGGGAGCGGCCATTGCACTCCAGTCTGGGTGACAGAGTGAGACTCCAACTCAAAAAAATAAAAATAAAAATAAATAAATAAATAAATATTTCACATAGAAATTTTAGACATAATAAGCTAATTTGACTTGTTAGGGTTTTTGAACATACATTTAATATATTAGGCTACATTTTTATAAATGCAGTCTACTTTTTATACCGAATGCTCTGATAATTGAAAAAATCAGAATCAGAAATGGTAGAATACACATTCACAAAAGAAGGAATACCATGGCTAATAAACATGTTTTCAAGATTTAACCTTACTATTATGTGTGTTAAAAAGCAAATGAGAAACTGATTTTGTCTATCAGGCTGGCAAGGTTTTTGTTACAATCCCACCTGTTAATGACACTTTTCGAAAGTGAGCACTCTCATATGCTGATGGTAGAAGAATAAATTGGTACACCTCTTGGGGAGCTCATTTGTGTCAGAAGCCTTAAAAATATACAGTTCTTTGATCCAATACAATAATTCTTTTTTTAGAAATTCATTCAGAGAAAATAAAGGTGTCTAAAAACAAATGTATGTGGATATTTATTACAGTTCTGTTTTTAATAGCAAAAAAATCAGAAGTCCTCTAAATATCCAAAAAAATAGAGTTTAGGTTAAATGAATTATCATATATTCATAGTAAGGACTATTATAGCTGTACAAAATATTTTAAAATGTATTATTGACATGATAAGATAGTCACAAGATTTTTTTTTTTTTTTTTTTTTAGAGTAGGAGTCTCACTCTGTCACCCAGGCTGCGGTGCAGTGGCACATTCATGGCTACCACAGCCTCAACCTGCGGGGCTCAGGCGATCCTTCTGCCTCAGCCTTCCAAGTAGCTGGAACCACAGACATGTGCTACCACACCCAGCTAATTTTTTGACTTACTGTGGAGATGAGGTCTTGCCAAGTTGCCCAGGCTGGTCTCGAATCCCTGGGCTCAGGCAGTCCTCTTGCCTCTACCTCCCAAAGGGCTAGGATTACAGATATGAGCCACTGAGCCTGGCACAAGATATTTTTAAGAAATAAAAAGCAGCTGGGTGCGGTGGCTCAAGCCTGTAATCCCAGCACTTTGGGAGACTGAGGTGAGAGGATTGCCTGCACCCAGGGTTTAGAGACCAGCCTGGGAAACTTGGTGAGACCTTGTCTCTACAATAAATAAAAAATTAGCCAGGTGTGGTAGCGCACACTTGTAGTTCCAGCTACTTGGAAGGTTGAGGTGGAAGAATCACCAGAGCCCAGCAGGGTGAGGCTGTGGTGGCCGTGAGCGTGCCACTGCACTCCAGCCTGAGAGACAGAATGAAACTCCAACTCAAAAAAAAAAAGAAAAAGAAAAAGAAATAGCATGTTAAAATGATAAATATGGAATGATTTTTTTTGTAAATTAAAACTTTTTAAATATATACTTAACAGTATGTTACAAAAACTTGTAAGAATGTTGAAAATGGTTATACCTTGGCAGTGACATTATTTTAAAAGGTGACTTTTGTGGGTCTTTGACTGATTTTTAAGTGTTTAATGCATTTGCCACAAGAAGCATGCATTTGTGAATACATTTTAAATGGAAAAAGGTCAGACGTGACCCACTTAGTTGTTGAGCCATTACATCAAAAGTGCCTGAAGTATAGTCAGTCGTTCACTAGCAAAATTACTTCGTGGCAAAGCCTTTTGCTTTTATTGGTGTTCTTTTCAAGGTGGTCTTATTGTTAGTTAATTCTGTAAGATGGTATTTGCTGCCACCTCATATCAGTGGCATTCTTTATTATGTCACCACTTATTTGACAAAATATTAGATATAACTAACAGTAGCAGACAAGTTACGCGGAGAAAGAAGATGGCATTCTTACTATACTTCTTCCTCTTATTCATGAGTTTTTCTGGGTTAATACTCACTTGATTTAACACTTATGAATAATATTTCAGAACATTTTTCAATGTGTAGATTCCACAATTACATTTCAGTTTTCTTTATATTAAAATTCAGACAACTATTTAGACTACATTGTTACATTAGAATTTGTTTTGTCAACTATCTATGAGGAATAAACCAGCACATGATTTAGAATGCAGGTGTGTTTTGTTAAATATCTATATTACAACAGAATTTAAACTAGTAGAATTTTAAAACTATTAGTCTGCTTCACCAATAATGAGACCTACCCCTTTGGGAAAGCTCATGAGAGTTGAGAGGTTGCTTCTTTTCCTGAGACGTCAGTCTTTCTCTGTATTGCTTGTTTAAAGCGCGTTAATTCTGAAGATCCTTACTGCATCGTATTCTTTCTCAAACATATAAAAATAAAACCTTTACCGGGGCCCTGTGTCCCCCACTCGTCTCCACTTCCAGCCCTGCTTTGCCTCTCCAAGGGAAAGGCCCCTGGCTTTTGAGCGCTTCGGCACCTCGTCAGCCCTCCTCAGCCCTGGCACGTGTGGCAGGCAACGCGATGGAGCTCTGAAGGGTCGCCCGTGGGGCAGTGGCCAGACCCAGTAGCGGTTTTTCACGTCCTTTCTTTTTTTTTTTTTGAGTCGGAGTCTCACTCTGTCGCCCAGACTGGAGTGCGGTCGCCGCTCCCGGCCACCGCAGCCTCGACCTGCTGGGCTCCGGCAATCCTTCCGCCTCCGCCTTCCGAGTAGCTGGAGTTACAGGCGCGTGCCACTACACCCGGCTAATTTTTTGATTTATTGTGGAGATGAGGTCTGGCCAAGTGGCCCAGGCGGGTCTCGAACCCGCGGGCTCAGGCAGTCCACTCACCTAGGCCTCCCAAAGCGTGGGATTACAGGCCGAGCCACCGAGCCGGCCCACGTCCTTTCTTGATTGGCTTTTGACCTGTCCGTCCCCACTTCCTCCTCTTTTCTCAGGTCGCCGTTTGCTCTCTTCCTTTCTCTTACCTCTTAGACCATTTTCTCCTCGCTTGTCTTCCCCATTTCACGAAGTTCTTCTTGCCCTCTGCTCCTTAAATGTTCATGTTCATTTGCTTCTTTTAACCACTCTGAATGAAGTTCTCAATCCACATGCCCGAAATACAACTGCATGTTTTAAAATTCTAGGTGTTCATCTCTGGCCCAGATCATATGTAACTTCCTTCTTGATATTGCCACCTGAATAACACACAGACAGGAAGCACCAGCTCAGAAAACTCCACATTGAATTCATATTTACATTGCACACTTTCCTGGCTGTGCAAGCAAGAACACTAATCATTAGTCTTGACTTTGTCTTTACCCGACCTGTGCATCACTAAAGCCTGTTTATTTTTATCTCTTAAATACTTCTCTCTCACTTCTCTCTTGGATTATTGCAGTGTCCTGTCAATTTGTTTACCTACCTCCAATCTCAAAACTCTCAGACCTATCCCCCCACACTATTCTCTGCATTTAAAGCCTTTCAACAATGGGTCGCTGTGATTTGCCATGATGATATGTAGTTATACCGTATATTCCTGTATTTACTGTCTGTATGCTGTAGAAGGCCCTCTGTGATTTGACCCCAGCACTTGTCTAGCCTCTTACCACTTTGCGTGCAAATAAATTGCATTTGTATCGGCAATGCTGCACTCACTTTCAGGGGGTGTGTTTAATGCTCTCTGTTTATGTTTTGGGAGGCTGGGTGTATTCTGAGTTATTCCTGTGAGGTGACTTGGTTAGGCTGTTTCCTTAGGGAATCCCCTTTGTTAGTCTCTGGATATTTTCTCCAACGCTGAGATCCCACAGAAAATAGTTTTCCGATGTCTCTGCTGATATTTGCTTTCTGCCAGGATTCTTTGCTCTGGGAGAAGTTTGGGGGATCTTTCATTTAATCTTGTTTTCAGAATGGTACTCTTCCCCCCGAGATGTATAGTCCAGAGATGCTCTCCAGAAAAGAAACGTCCGTTTTTGTTGTTGTTGTTGTTTTCAAACTTCCAGAGTGTGGGAGAGTTGACTGTCTGCTAGAAGCAGAGGTAGCAGATCTGGGTTTCAACTTCTTAACACATTTTGACCAGATTCCTGTCTGGAGTCTCTCCTTCATTCCCGCTTCCAGAGGCCCTTGGTACTTCCTGTACCTGGGCCTTTTGAGGGTTTTGCTGTCAGTCTGGTCACTTACCATTCCCTACTGCAGGCCAACAATCCAGATTTCTCAAGTCTGCTAAGTCAGTTGCTGCTTGCCCATTTAGAAGCTCTTTGATGAAAAAAGAAAAGTTTTCTATTGTTTCAGTAGTTCACTAGGGGGCAGGAATACGAGCTGTGTGTTCAGTCTCCCCACTTTTAACAGGGTGTCGAGCCCGCCTCCGTGTCTTTGCCTGTGCTTTTCCTGTTCAGTGTAACCCTCCCCCCCACCCGAGGTCCTGGCCCTAACTCCTCAATTCTGTGCTCAGGTAGCACGTACTCTAAAGGCAAACTAGGTAAATTCACCCTTCCTCTGCTATGTCTAGTTATTGCATTTTACCCAATCTGTTTATTTAATAGCACACAAATATTATAATTATTTGATTACATGTCAGTCTTCCTTACTAATTATGTATAGTGATTTAAATGGAATTTAACAAATTATTGCATTAGTAGAGGTCGTTATTTTAGAAAAGGTGAGACTGATATATAACAACCATAGCTAAAGCGCAGCGTAACTGGTGACTTCTGTTTAAAGTCATACTATATACAAATACGAGTAGAAGTTTCTAAAATTTTAAGAAAGATTCAATCTCTCTAGTATCTTGCTAACAGTATTAAATATTAAGTTCTCTTTAAAACTGATAGTACAGAGATAAACCCTCTCTCTGACTGATTTGTGAAAACTTTAGTTTTTGCTCTTAAAGCAAAAGCTATTATTGGAATAATTTATTGTAAAAATTTACATTTTTATGATATTTCAGTTTTTCTGCATTTACTCCCTTCTCTGCAATGGTATTTAAATCAAGGTAATACCAGACCATGTACAAGAATCATGTTCCAAGTTAAATTTTTGGTAGTATTAAAAATATCTTTCTGATTTTATTAATTCTATGAATAGAAGATTAGAAATTTCATTATGTTCTCAGGAAATATTATAGAATAGACATTTAAACATAGGGGTCTGATATTCAATCTAGTTAGAATAGACTTTTTTTGCCTTATTTGGGGTAACATGTCTGAACTTAAAACATTTTGAGTTTCAATACAAAGTGATCTAGCATAACCATATGAAAATAAGTCATCACATTATAGTTAGGATAATTTGGATATTTTGTGTCTGACTGTAATATTTAAAATAAAAATAATAATACAAATGCAAATGATCACTAATGATACTTCAACTTAGACTCCTCATCTAGTCAAATCTTAGAGTGTGCAGAATCTATAGAAGCTCTTTAAAATCATAGAATCTCAGAGGTGGAAGGACGCTTAGAGTCTGCAAGTTCAAACTTCTGTCCAATTTACTTCAAAAGAACCCAAGAAAGAGATAGCTTGAGGTGGTGTTTGTGGATAACTACTTAACTAGTAAATGGATGTCTATACCTCTCTCTAACCTAAATTTTCACTTGTTTAACAACACTAGTGAATATATCTTGATGTGTGGACAAATACCATTCTAATCATGTTATGACATCTTCCCTATGTGGATCAGCCATATTTTTTGCATAGACTTTCATTTTAAATCATGTATAAAAGAGTGGCTTTTACATAATAAATGACCTTCCACAGGTCACCATTAAGCATTTTATTTTTTACTTCACATAGTGATCCTAAATAGAAAGCATGTAAGAGACATATAGGCCTTCGACACTTATTATTTGTTTGCTCTTATTTATGTCCACCTAATTATACAAGAAGGAAACCAAAAGATGGAAAAGAACAAATATTCTGATAGTGAAATGTTGCATGTTTAAGGTTCAGCAAGGCTCTGCTACCCACCTGAGAGACAGGAAACATTACAGGTAGACTGTTACTTTAGAGGAGTGAAACATAGGTGCGGCTGGAAAGGACTGCAAGAAGCTGCAAAGTTTTATTTCAGGCAGAAGTCGTAAAGTTGAGCTGTGCAAGTATGTTCAGAGCAAGAGAACCACTCTGTGCTCTGTGGGAGCTTATATGGTGAAAAATATAATTAGAACTGGTGAAGTTTCTATGCCTATGAGGCATGATGAGAACACTATTTTTATTCTAAACAAATTTTACATTAATTTTGTCTCGACCCTTTGGAATCCACCATTGATTGTCATAGGTAAAAAGCCAATTAAACAATTCAGTAAAAGTAGATTTCAATGAGTATTAACAGATAATTTTTTAATTGAAAAATTATAGAATTAAATTCCAAAGGCATCAAAAATATCATTACCATCAACACCATTATCAGCAAGAATGTACTAAGTGCCTACTTTGTTTGAAGGGGATCATTAATAGCTTTCAAAATCCCAAGATACTTAGGTGGAAGAATCTAATAGCACTTATTACTCTTTCACTTCATATATTGAAACTGTTTTAAAAATGAAGAAACTATTTCTTTGATGTACAAGATAATTTCTCTAAATCATCTAAATAGCTAGTAGGTAGGTTGAGCTGAACTCCTAGGAATGCACATCCCATGTTCATATTCACTATGTCACCAGAATAGTCACAGAATCTTCTTTTTTGGGAAATCTTCAAGAATGATAATAAGCTGCTGTCTTAGAATATTGATATCAGCTGCCTGAAAATTTCACCTCATTTGCAAGCAGGGAATCAGGCAACCCTCAGGTTCTCTTTCTGTACTGCTAACCTGTTGCATAATGATTTCAAGGTGCGAATTAAAGCTTAGAACTTGGCAAGATCTGTTTGAGGATTACTCAAGGATATGTATTACTTGTTTCAGGAACAGCATCTGTTGCAGTTGCAGGTCTTCTTGCAGCTCTTCGAATAACCAAGAATAAACTGTCTGACCAAACAGTACTATTCCAAGGAGCTGGAGAGGTACTTGCCTTATATAATGCTTATGTTCTCCTAAATGACATAAGTTAGTTGTAATTGCTCCTTAATTCAAGGAGAATTCTTGAATTCTTGAGGTATTCTTTCAAACATTTAGTATTGGAAATAAGTATCAAGACATAATAATTTTTCATAGGGGACTTTGGCTTAGAGGTATAAAGATATTTTTCACAGTTTCAAATTTGTAAGATCACCAAATGTTGCCATAGGTTTTTGTTATGTATATTTAAGGTGCAGTGCAGGGAAAAAAAAGCTTCCACTGTATGCTTATATATGAAGGCCTTTAAGTATTTAAGCTAGTATATTCTATACTGACTTTTAGTATACTCCAGTATAACATACAGATTTTTAAATTTTATTTTTATACATTTAGGGTACATGTGTTAGTTTGTTACTTGGCTCTGTTGTGTATTTGTGAGGTTTGGGCTTCTAGTGTGCCTCTCACCCAAACAGTGATTTTTCAGCCTTCACTTCCTCCCACCCTCCCCACTTTTAGAGCCCCGAGTGTCTATTATTTATCTCTGACATAAGAGTTTTTAAAAATTTGATTCACATTTCAGTAAGCATATAAGTAACCATATGCATGTTTTTATGAAAAAATATTTTGAATTAGGATCTCATAGTGCATTATTACCATTCACATACAAAAACCCCAAAACATTTTAAATTGTTGCAAGGAGATTGCTGCAAGACCAAGTAATGCTTTCTGTTATCATTTGCTTAATTTAATTATTTGAAAAAAGAAAACCAGAGTCTACTATAGTAGTAATAATTTGCCCCCAAAATATAAATTAAAATGTTAGTTGAGTTTGAGTTTCTTGTGGGGAAACTGCAAAAATCTCTTTAGAATTACAGAATGTAAATTAATAGGGAAATACTTTGTGGCTATACTATATTTTAAGAAACTTTAAATGTTCGAATTTGATATTATTATGAACAAAACAATGTATTGCACTAGTGGAAATTTGTATATGTTGTGTTGGTTTCCATTTTGCTTGTTAAAATAAAACAAAATACATGAAACTAGAACTTAAATGCCAAGATACAAATATGTGAAAGTATTCAGAATGTAAATTACAAATACACTTTCACATTGAAATAAAAATCAAGGCTAAGTGACAGCCCATTAACATTTGGGTTCTTTATTTTGTGGATTATTACATGCTGTATTTAATTTTAGTAGACACCTTTGAATTTTCAAAGGGCCTTGATGAATGGCACAGGCCAGTTCCTGATACTCAACGGGACAGAAGTATTCATGCTTGGATGACTCAAAACTAGCGCTTATTTGTCCCTGAAAAGATATTGGAAATTTCACAGATTATTACAAAATTTACCAAATACCAGGGAAGTTTATTCCTTTAATGTTTCAAGAAATTTCACAGCACTTTCTTTGTCCAAATTAGGAGAATAAATAAATGCTGGGAACACAGATTTTTTTTTTTTTGTCAGTTTCATTCTGTTGCCTAATTGGTCAAGTTCCCATCCAAATGACCAGACTTCATTCTTCAAATTTAATTAGAGGAGCTTGAACCTAACAATAGACCATACAGTCCAATGAGCAAGGTTGACCAACCAGTTCATTATTTTAAATTCAGTATTTTCCTGTTAGAGCAAATCTTGATTGTATTAATAGGATTAAAGATACTGACAATCAAAGATACCACTGCTTTATCTGTGGCCAAATCAAGCTACATAATAGTGGTTCTGTTGTAGTAAAAAGGGTAAATAATTATAATTTGGCTTAGCCCAGTTGTGACAAAAATACTTTACTCCCAGTATAAATGAATGAACACAGCTCTTGAGCTCAATAGAGCCATTTTTAGTACTTCCTTAGTAACAGAGACAAAATAGGGTGAAATGTAACCCTTGATAAGATATCATGTGGAACAACTTTTATAATTTTTGTTTTTATACCCTCTTTCGTAGGCTGCCTTAGGGATTGCACACCTGATTGTTATGGCCATGGAAAAAGAAGGTTTACCAAAAGAGAAAGCCATCAAAAAAATATGGCTGGTTGACTCAAAAGGATTGATAGTTAAGGTAAGCATTTGTGGTTTCTAGCCAGAATAAAAATCAGTGTGCCTTTCTTTGTGACCATCTCATCTCAGATATTACTTCTGTGTCTACCACCTCTCTTTATACTATGTAAAAGGAGTAGCCTTTGAACATGAATGGTCATGCTATACAGTGGTACTGATACTCTTCTGAACAGGGAAGAAGACTTCCATCTGCAACGTAAGCAGGTGCCTTGCAATTCTGTGGACTGCCAGCCTACTTGAATTAGTTTAGTTATCAGTTTGGCAGTTTTCTACTGCGTCAGAGTCTCACTGTCACCCAGGCTGGAGTTCAGTGACACGATCATGGCTACCACAGCCTCGATCTGCTGGGCTCAGGCGATCCTTCCACTTCAGCTTTTCAAGTAGGTGGGACTACAGTGTGCACCACCATGCCCAGCTCATGTTTTAATTTACTGTAGAGATGAGGTCTTGCCATGTTGCCCAGACTGGTCTTGAACTCCTGGACTCAGGCAGTCCTCTCACCTTGGCCTCCCAAAGTGCTGGGGTTACAGGCATGAGCCACTGCGCCCAGTCAATATGTTTGTTTTTTAAAATCCATATACATAGACAAATTTTGCCTTAAATGAAGAAAAAGTATATGCATAACTTTTTGTAGTAAATATGTATAAAGGCAGAGATTTTCAATATAGATCTCTTGGCTTAAAAAATTGCTATTGCATTGACGAGTTAGCATAACTCTACACTGTCATCATATGACATGTGGTCATGAAATAAGAACATGTACTGAATAAAATTGCCTATGATCAGGCCTCATTCTAGATTTTGGGGACACAATAAGTCCCTTGATCTCAGGAAGCTCACAGCCTAGTGTGAAAAACTCAAACAAGTCACGAGTAACAGAACTATGAAACTTATATTTAACGTGTTGCCATAAAAATATGTTCGTGGTGCTGGGCACACTGGAGATTATGCTCCCAACTGCCCTAAAGAGAAGATCCCGAGGCAAGGTGTCTCTCTCTTTTTTTTTTGGTCCCCCCATACTGTGCTTTACTTTATTCTGTGAAAATAAGCCTTATTATAAAACAGAATGAAATCCAGAAACCAAACAGCAAACTCTCCAGCAAAACAAGACCCCGTAATGTATACAGTCATGGCTAACGGGACAGGCAAGGTGTCTCTTAAGCTAACATGGAGAGGAAGAGTTGAGAGTTTATTTGGAGTCTCCACGGGTATCTTAAATTTCCTGTATTCAAAACTGAAAGTATGGTGGCGATTCACTGAAGGGTCCTGATCCAAAGCGAAGTATCATGTCTTTTGTCTCCTTGTGTCTTAAAGTTCTCCACAGTAGGTAGTACATACTGAGTTAATGAATGAATGACTTTCCAGAAGAAAACACCTGGCTTCCCCAGCATTGCGAAAGAAAATATTTTGGTATGAGAGACTTTTAAGGATTAGGTCTGAAAGGAAGCAGGTGACAGGTGACGAAGGACTTTCCTGAAGATGAGCAATTGAAGAAACTTGTGCAGGGGGCTTGCCACTTCAGTCACTCTTGTGGCATTGTGGAGGAGGGATTGAAATGAGGGGAAACCGAGGAAAGGAAACTAGTTACAAAACTGTTGCCATAATCCATATAAAAATTAATTGGGGCTTGGCCATGGAGAGGAGTAAAAGAAGCTTAATTCAGTAGATAGTTAGGAAATAGGATTGGCATACTTAGTGCTGAATAAACATTGAAGGAGGAATGGAGCAGAGTAGGGAAGGAGTCGAGCTGAACCCCTTGGGTCTCTAGGTAAGGGATGCTGCCATTCATGTAAAGAAAGAATAAAGAACAGACCAGCTTAAGGGAGGTAACGATCAGCTTCACTTAGAACAAGTTTACAGTGCCCATGGAGACCGCAGAGATGTCCCCTGGGTGATTGAAGACAGGAGACTGACACTCAGGATGAGGGTCTAGGCTAGGGCTAGGGGTTTGGAGGCCATCAGCAGGTAGATAATTGGAGCCATGGAAAAGCTGCACAAAGTGTGTTGTTCTTAAGCAGTAAAATATTCAGTGATCCAAGAAAGTGGAAGTCTATGACTGTGACTTTATTTTGTTGTTTCTAATGACATTCTTACTTGAAAGCTGTGTAAAAACATATAGATTTAGCATCTTAAATAATTTTGACATAGATTTACTGAGTTGAGATTCCAAAAACCATGGATTATAATACTTGGAATAACTGTGAAGTTGTCAGCTAGACCCAGTCAGTCACTATTACTGCATGTCTTTTACTTGCCAACATAACGAAACTCATATATTCTGCTTTGCATGATAAAGTTACATTTTAAAAGGTTGTTATATATTTAATAGTGTGTGTACTATTTAACGTAAAAGGTACATATTAACTTTCAAACTTTCCTTTCATGCTTTTAAATGGTCAAAATTCATATATTGACGTTTGTTGCAGAACTAATAAATCTTAGAATAACTACTAAATTAGTACAATATTGTTTTCAAATTTACATGATTACTTTGTGTTTGTTCCCTGTCATCCTTAGTGCTTTTACAACATCTCCCGGGGACCAATACTAATAATTTTATTAATTTGTAATATAATTGTTTATAATATATAAAATAGCATAAAGTTTTAATGAAACATTTTATTGGTGAGGCTTCACTTTTTAAGGCATAAAGCCAAAATTAAAAAGTAAACTGTGAAGTCAACTCACCTTAGAAATTATCAGACTAGATAGCTGTTATTCTGGCATGCTTTCTGTTCTCATTTTCAACATTACAACTCTAACATTTTCTGTCATTTACCTTATATCCACATGTACAACGGAAGTTTATGCTATAGATGATCAGTACTTTATTTTATTTTATTTGTGAGACAGGGCCTTTCTGTTGTGCAAGCTGGAGTGGCATGACCATGGCTCAGTGTATCCTTGAACTCCCAGGCTCAAGTGATCCTCCCACCTCAGCCTCCTGAGTGATTGGTACTGCAGGTATGCACTACCATGCTCAGCTAATTTTTAAAAATTTTTGGTAGAGATGGAGTCTTGCTATGTTGCTGGTCTCAAACTCCTGGCCTCAAGCAATCCTCCCACCTTGGCCTCCCAAAGTGCTGGGATTACAGGTGTGAGCTACCACTCCAGGCCAGAATATCAATATTTTAAACAATTCATCAATATCAGTAATGTTTATTAAAATCAATTATTTGATCACTGTTAACACACAGATATCTTACTTGAGTATTTTGTAGTGAGAAACAGTTGATATATTAATTTTGTTAACTAACATTGATACATTTTAATGTAAACAAGCCAATACTTAGTTCAAAAAAATCCTTCAAAAATAAAAATTAGAGTGAGAATAAAAACAGTAAAGAGAGGATGAGAAAGAATTGCCAGCACATCTAGTGTTTGCATTTCGCAATGATGGCTTGGAATATTTTCAGGGAGGGCAAGAAGCCACAAAACACACCAACCGAGAGTTAATCTAGTCCTTAAATCAATACATGTTGGTTTTCAGTGGTAAACAAAATGAGTGCTAAGACAGAACATTCAGGGCAAAAAGTGGGATATTAACACATATTATGAGGGATAGACTTTATCTAACCCAGAATAAGACCGTAGACTGGCTTGAATGTTCTTTTAAATAATTTCACTTTACTGTATTTTTTAATTTATAGTTAAACATTTAGCTCCTGTAGAAAAACATAGTGAATATGGGCAGATTGTATATTAGAAAGATAGTCTTAACAATTATTTCTTTCCCGAGACTGTAACCTTTAGATCTAGGGCTTGAAACTTCAGGCTGTATAGACAATGCTTTCCTTTTCCCTGCTGTTTTATCAGCTTTTCAGACAGTGGTGTTGCCACCAAATTGAACAATGGTTAATACATTTCATACACTGTGGTTTGAAAAAATTATTCTAACTCCCAAGAGGTTTTGTAGCTTGATTATTTTCTCCCTCTTTTTCATTTCATATAGAGTGTGGGCAATGAAAAAAGAACAGGAGCCAGAGATTGCATGCCTCAGTCTTTCAGACAGCCAGAAAATTACGAGCATTGGTTTTTAACATCCAAAACTAAATACTGATGGAGTTCACCACCTCCTGTCTTAAACTGCAATCATCCTGTACCCTCTGGTTATACATTTGTCACATAATTTATCTTCGTTTAATGTGTCCTGAGATAATGAAACACAGTTCTGTAATCTTTTGCAAGCGCACATACCTACCATGCAGTTATTGCAGCGAAATGCTACTGACCGTGTGCTGAGAAGGCTCCGTCTGCAGATTCAACTCTGATTAATTGGTGGTGACTTGACAGCAAAAACAGGCCAGTAAAATGGGGTCGGTAGTCCAAGTAGGCATGGGGTCACGACAGGCACTTGTGGGAGAGTTTCGAGTGTCTGTGTGAAGAAAGGAATCCATATCTAACAGGGCACTCTGTACCTCATTTACTTATACCATTCCTGGGCTGTAGAATGAAAACCCCAAATCTTGGCAACCTTTGCCACATATCCTCTTCCCTGTCCCTACCACAACATACGTGCTTTTGAAAAAGGTAGTAATTCAATCTGGTTTTAGCTTCTACCCTATGCTAAGAATCAGCACAAAAAATGGGGTAGGAGAGATTGAAGAAATGATATCACAAAGAAAATCCCAACTATCTATGATATGATGTATTTGGTTAATTACAGACTCTTTTGAAAGAGACAGAAGGTAAGTAAGAGGTGCCACTTGCACTTTGCCAAAAGAAGGCAAAAGACATTTCAGCAAAGGACCACGAAAAGGGAGAATGAAGGGAAAGAAATCTACTCCCTCCATAGCTAACTGAAGTTATTGGCATAAAGAATATGTATTCTAGAAAATAGAATTCCAAAGGCAAAGGCAGTTGCCTCAGTATCACTGGATTTAGAGAAGGGTGTCACATCCCAATGGTAACTTTCATCTAAACTAGATCACTCAATCAGCCTTGACAGTGGCAGATAAAATATTTGGGAGACCTTTATTATTTTATCTTTTGATTCTTTTGTTTTTGTCAAGTAGAGCCCGTCAGTAATGCTATACCACCGCTTCATGATTCCTGGCCCCTTTTTTGGGATTATCTCAGCATCTCTAAGCCTGTGGGGGTGAGTCTGTAGGTAATTTATGTGTCTTAGTCGACGTTAATGTCTTCTGGCCAAGTTCTGGCTTCAGTGGCTAGGAGCTGCCAGTGGGTATAGGATGATGAACAAAGTGAGATGTTTATGATTAAGCACACATCTTTTTTTCCACATAATATTAATGTTGTCTTTATGATTTGCTCCTTATTCTAGAGAACTTTAGACACATTAAATATTTTTCATTGTATCTCAGGGTTGCCAGCCAGAAAAAAAGCGTTAGAAATTTGTGACTGCCAATTTTTATTATTCTGTAGCCTTTCTTCTTTAGATTCACCATTTTATACTTATTTGAAAACATATCACATTCCTTTTAAAATTACATCTGGTAGAGATAGTTTGGTAGATCACTTAGTGTAGTGATTCTCAAAACAGGCTAATCATTTCTGATCATCTGGGAAGCTGTTAAAAGAATGCACATAGAAATCAGGACCATATCCTGGAATCAGATTAACTTTGGAAGCTCAGGAATCTTTTTTTTCTCAGATGACTCTGGTGCTTTGAAAGGCACAAGTCTAGCTCATTCTCACTAGAATTGCCATAATCACCAATCCAAACCATTTTAGGGACAGAGAAACCAAGATCACTGGAAGTGTCGAAGGCCTTGCCCAGGGTCATGTAGCACATGGAAGAACCTAAAGACTGCTCTCCTGAGCGTTAGTCCCGCATACTGTTTCCAGCACTTGTAGATGGCATTTTCTGTGACTGACTGCGGAGCTTTTCTTTACTTTTGTGACTATCATGAAAAGGTTTTAGAAATAACATAAATATATTTGCTGTTAGCTATTAGAATGCATTCTGCTACTAGCCAACAAAATTTATCACAGACTCTTGATGTATTGACAACAGTCAACAGTGATAAGGACAACAGTATAAAATACATTTTTAAATATTTTATTTGCTGTTTTGGATAATCTGGGACACTGCATATTTTGAAGCTTTGCAATCAGAAAATGGGGATTATGTCATTCCCGCTTTCAGGTTATTCAGCATCTTTAAAATTCATTTTACATGTGATGCGCAGGTCCACGTTCTATCAACAGACTCTTCTCTTGTTTGTATGCAGCTTTGAGCAGCAATCTGTATTTAGTTATTTCAGCTGTGAACAAAATCATCTCTAAGATGTCTACTCTTATTCTAATTTTATTTTCTTGTGTGGCTGCTTCTTGGTTTGGCAAGCTCATGAAAAGGAATATATTTCTGTTTTCATGAAGATCATATGCAAGTTTATTTTAAACTATATACCAGAAGTAGTTTGGATACATTTTCATTGTCATGTTGTTTTTCAGTTGTGATGGGCCAAGACCTGGTTGTTTTCTCAGATTGAGAACACTCACTGAGCTGCTTTCAGCAAGCCTTCACTAGAATCTTCTAATTCTTCTATTTCATTATGTGGGTCCTGCTGTTTTACACGGGTTGTGTGGAATCTTATTGTTTGGTGAACCCAGGCATTTTTTTAAAACAAAAAATTCAGTATTCTGTTTTCCCCTTAAGCCATGTTTGCTGTTTTCGATGCCTATTCTGTTAATAATCCCGAAAATCTTATAAACGTTCTTTTCTCTCATGATCACTTTGGTGGGTTTTCTGCCTTCTGTTTCAAAGTAGGCCATGAGGCAAAGATTGATTGTATTATTTTACTGCTACTTAAAATGATGCTACTTCATGATACTGGAATACAGCAATAGAACACTGAAAGCAAAATTCTTGACCATATTCAATATTGGTTATTCCTTTGATGGAGTACAGTTTTTTCAGTTCTGTAGTATTTATTCAGTCTGAGAGTTCAGACTGAAGCCGCCATATTGATTACAGGAAAGAAAGATGGGCTCATGAGGACAGATTAAGGTTCCTTATTTAGGAAAGGAGAAGATAGATGTGTCTTCAAATACACAAAGTATTAAAGGGCAGTAGAACAAAGTCAAGTAAAAAGAAACGGAATTAAATTACAGTAAGCATGAATTTGGTTGGAAACAAAGAATTTCCTAGACACACAAAAATGGTAGAATTTATATTACTGCAAATCTTTAAAAATTATATAGATACTTTCTTGGTGTTAATAGTTTGATTACTGGCTTTTCTAGAAGAAAGGGGCTTATCAAAGGAAAGTCTCAGACTTCTGACTCCGTTTTCAAATAACTAAAATGAAGGACCTAAGTTTAGGTTAAACTGTTGTACAAGGAGACCCCCCAAAATATGGTAACTTAAAACAAGACAAAGTATTTTTCTTTGTCATCTAATAGTGTGGAGGCAGGGAGACCAGGGCCTTAGGTTGTTTGTGCTCACCATCCATTCCATCCCTGGGTACAAAAAAGCTTCTCTGTCTCCACCACCTTCCAGTCAGCTGAGGGCAGTGGGGAAGGAACTGGGGCTGACGTGCCTCATTTCTTTCATAGCCCGAAAGTTGTACACATCACTTCCATCCCATTTCTTTGTCCAGAAGGTAGTCTCTTGCAACTTCAAGATGCAAAGAGGCTGAGAAACATGTTTCCACTTGGGTAGCCGTGTGGCCAGCTAAAACTGGGAAATATTATTGCTAAAAGGAAGATAATAGAAATAAATTGTGGGAAAAAAGGAGAGAATGAATATTGATGAATAGTGAGAATTCTCTGCCACAACGTGAAAGGGGTTTCAGTATTTGGACATCAATTTATGTGGCATATTAAGATAATTAGTACGTTTATTGGGTTGTATTTGCATCATATTTACATTTAGTCAGGTGGAAAGCCAAAAACCAGTAGGGAAGCCCTGTGAGTCATTCAGTCATGCATTTTTCCAACAGGCCTCAGGATTATTATATAATGTTTCATTGAGATGACTATAGCTAGTTTGGAGTAGGTGTATAATTATCTTGGCATCTTTTCTCTCTGTCAGGGAACCAAGCATACATTAGACAAGTTCTCTTGTCTGTGAAAATATACTGAAAGCAAATCTAAACTTTTGAAGAAGTAAGCTTCACACAGGCTTCCAGGAGCAGCTCCTGCAATGCAGATCCACATCAGCAAGGGAGCTTCTGTTGCTACTGCTGTTGCTGCTGACTTGAGTGTCAGTGTTTCAGCCACAAACGGGAAACCATCAGATATGGTGGCTGTCCCCACCATGACTTAGCACCCACCTGCCGGTGCTGTACTAGACACTAAAGGCTGCCATATCTACCACCACCATAAGCTTCCTGATGAGCCACATGGTCACCATGATGCCCAGTTCTCCTGTAACAGGCTGTAAGGGTACAGCAGCTTGGTGGATGATATGTTTAATGCAGAAATTCTAGCTGCAAGAGAGCCTGGGTTAATATTGCTTACTTTTTAGCCTTAAGTCATGCCAGATGCAATTTGGAGTTCTATGGAATTGTCACAAAGGACCTCATATAGCTATATTAGTCTAGTTTCTTGCCTTTACAATATATGCATTTCTGGGAAAGAGTAAAAAGCCAAAACTGTATCATGTTTTGTTTGAATGCTTGAAACTGAAAACTATTATTCCCAGGAAATATGCCTCCTCTTCAAACCAACTTTGTTTTGTATTTCTCCTAGAAGTTTCACTGTATAAGAATCAAAATAGTCATGAATTTTAGTTTGTACTACTTCCAGAAATAGTTTGGAAATAATTTTGATAGTTAAAAACAGTAACTGTCAAATGGTTCCAAATTTCTATTCCTATCCATGACCAGAATCGCTCTTTTCTTTTAATAATGCAAGATTATTTTTGCCAAACAATGAAGGCAGTAATAAAGGCACTGAGGTAGCGCATGGATTACAAAAACATCTTTTCCTTAAAACTTTTTTGGGAAAGGAACCTCTTACTCCAAAGCAACAGATAGAAACAACAGTGTGTCTTAAAAGGTTGGAATAGATAATAAAAATTAAAATTACTTCTGTATCAGTTCGTTGTTATCAACAACTACAAAATCTCAGTGACATACAATAATTATTTTTCACTTGTCTTTGGGTCAGATGGGACAGCTCTGATTATGTTGGCTGGGTGGCTTTCAGCTACAGGTTAGGTCCACGTCTGCATTCACAAGGCTCTCATCCTCCTTGGACCAGCAGGTTGGCCAGGTCTGTGTACCTCCAAAGTGATGGCAAAGCTACAAGACAGCAAGCAGAAAAAACCAGCTCCTCTTAAAGCCTGAGCTTAGAACTGGCATACTCTCATTTCAGCCCACATTTTATTGAACAAAGCAAGCCACATGTTCAAGGCCAAAGACAAGGGGGAGGAAAGTATGCTCTGCTCTTTTAGTAGTAGAAACTGCAAAGTTTTGGCAAAGAACATCAACTGGAAGGGGATGATGAGGAGTTGGGGCCAATGGAATCTACCACTTCCTCTAAATCAAAGTCTGTTTATCAAAAAGTATTTGAGGAGAACGCTTTCATGCCTCATATACCTCTGCTTTGTGTGTGTGTGTGTG
>CAUYQG010003569.1:0-31021 GCA_963574415.1 Tarsius wallacei
GGTGGCACATGCCTGTAGTTCCAGCTACTTGGAAGGCTGATGTAGAAAGATCACCTGAGCCCAGCAGGTCAAGGCTGCGGTGGCTGTGAGCATGCCATTGCACTCCATCCTGGACGACACAGTGAGACTCCAACTCAAAAATATGGATGCACAGCTGGCTGTCTAGCTGTGGGCTCCACATTTGTGGACTCAAACAACTGTGGATCAAAAATGATCAGAGTTGGGCTCGGTGGCTCAACCTGTCATCATAGCAATTTGGGAGGCCGAGGTGAGTGAATTACCTGAGCCTGCAGGTTTGAGACCAGCCCGGGCAACTTGGTGAGACCTTGCCTCTATAATAAATAAAAAATTAGCCAGGCGGGGTGGTGCATGCCCGTAGTTCTGGCTACATGGAAGGCTGAGGCAGAAGGCTTGCCTGAGTCCAGCAGGTCGATGCTGGGGTGGCCGTGAGCATGCCACTGCTCCAGCCTGGGAGACGGAGTGAGACTCCAACTCAAAAAAAAAATTTTTTTTCATTAAAAAAAAGACATTTTTCCTTGTCATGATCTCATACTGTTGTTATAGTGACAATACTGTATACCATTACATAGCATTTACATTATGCTAAATACTGTAAGTAATCTAGAGATGACTTAAAGCAGGGGTCCCCCCAGGCTGCGGACTGGTACATGTCCACGGCCTGTTAGGAGTCGGACCGCACAGCAGTAGGTGAGCAGTGGTGAGCAATAAGCTTCCTCTGTAATTACAGCCTCCCCATTGCTTGCAGTACTGTCTGAACTCTGCCTGTCAGATCAGCAGGGGCATGAGATTCTCAGAGGAGCGCAAACCGTATTGTGAACTGCACACAGGAGGGATCCAAGCTGTGTGTTCCTTATGAGAATCTAATGCCTGATGATCTGAGGTATGGCTGAGGCAGTGATGGTAGTGCTGGGGAGTGGCTGAAAATACAGATTAACATCAGCAGGGAGGTTGGACTGTACATCCCCTCTCTACCCTGTCTTCCATAGAACCAGTCCCTGAGGCCAAAAAGCTTGGAGATCAGATTTAAAGTATGCAAAGACTACACTATTTTAAAGGACTGAGCATCAGTGGATTTTGGCATCTGCAGGGGGTCCTGGAACCAATCCTCACAGACACTGAGGGATGACCACACACATGTGTATGAGCGTGTGTACACATATTTCCTAGCTGTTTGCTGAGAGGGTCATAAGAAATGACACCTCAGTAGTAATGAACATACCTCCTACCAGATCTCGGTGTCTTGTCTAACTGCCAAACTCCATCGACAGGAGCTGGGGGGGGGAGAGGGCCCCAGGGGTCTTTATTGCTGTAGGATGAGGGGGGCATGAGGGACATTGGAAGTGACCAGAAGCAGCTCCGACTGGCCAATTCTGGCACAATCTGAACACCAACATAGAGACAGTAATTGATGAGACTGATGTAATACAATGGAATCCTTGAATCTTTATCGATATAGTGAATAAAAAAGCACACAGGAGAGAGGGAAGAGCTTATTTTGTGCAGAGTGAAAACTAATCATGGGAAGGGACTGATAAAAGTGGAAAATCCTTTGTGGCTACCATGGTAAAACTGGTTAGGACAAAAACTACCAAGAAATGCTAACGCTGGTACTTAAAAGTTTGATGAGGACCAGGAATACATATCATCTTAAAACATCTCCGTGCAAATTACTAATTTTTCAGTAGAGAAACATGGCAGACAGAAACTATCGTAATCAAGTAAAACTTAACACAGCTCTAAGGAGAAAAGCCAACATCATAAATCTAGTCTCCCGACATGCTGCAGTGAAGACTATGGCACCACCTTCCTGGTACTTGTCAAAAATGCCTAAGTTGGCCAGGCAAGGTGACTCATGCCTGTAATCTTCACGCCTATGAGACTGAGGCAGGATTGCTTGAGCCCAGGAGTTGGAAACCAGCCTGGACAACATGAGATCTCGACTCTACAATAAAATCCCAGAATTAGTTGGATGTGGTAACACATGCCTGTAGTCCCAGCTACCCAGGAAGGAGGCTAAGGCAAAAGGATCACCTGAGCCCAGGAGGTCAAGGCTGCAGTGAGCCACAATCATGCCATTGCACTCCAGCCTGGGTCATAGCAAGACCATGACTTTAAAGAAAGAAAAAAAAGCAAAAGTCATGGTGAAACACAAGACAAATGAGAACTGCAGAACATTGTACAGAGCAGCTGACACATAACCCTAAACCTGTAATCTTCATGCCTATGAGACTGAGGCTAAGAACTGTTCCAAACTGAACAGGACAGCCAAAGGCGGCGGGAATTGTTAACTGCAGAGGGCCTGGCCTTCTTGGGCCTACTGGCACTGGAGTGGGCTTGCCAGCTAGACAGCAACCTTGTGAGTCTTCCTGTGTAGGCCTGTGCACCAAGTGTCGAGAGGGCTTTTGGTTTGGGGAAAGCTACACTGGAGTGTAAGGGGCAATGGACCATGTCTGCAGCTTACTGTCAAATGGCTCTGGAAAAAAATGAGTTACACATGTGGGCAAAAATATGGAAAATGTTCCCTGGATAATCCAGGTCAAGGGAAAGCAGGGGCTCTTCATACCATCGAGTTTCAAAGTATTTTGAAACAGAGACTTGAGAGACAAACAGCCAAGTGCAATGTGCGGTGCGTGCACAGACCAATAAAAAACTACAAGGTAAACAGGCAAATCACAACCTTCCTCTGTTTGGGATTTTGCTATTTTTGGCATGAAGCTATCAAGGTCATTTTTAAAAAAGAATCCTGATCTTTGGGTGGAATGCCATGGTATCTGACTGGGGTTTACCTAAAGTACCGTGGGGGAAGGGGGGCAAGAAGAGTGGGGGCAGTGACACAGCAGGACTGCTGGCGACGGCTGGCAGCAGGGCCCGAGGCCCAGCCACCACTCTGCCACAGGAGTCAGATCCGTGAAACACCCTCTTGATCAGCTGTGTCCCCGGCCCCAGAGCCAGCCAATAATGCATGTGACGGGCTGACGAGGGCAGCGGCTCCTGCTGGTTAGAGGCACCCACGGTGCACAGCCAATGCCTGAGGGAGCGCATCACGGGACTAGACACTTTCCTCAGTTTCCCCAGCCAGCCTCGGGTCCTCCAGGCAGGAAAGCAGCAGACCCACAGGAAGGCACCTCCGGTGTCCCACCAGGAGCTGATGGACATCACTGCCACAGCCTTCACAGCACAACTGCTTTCTTTCCCCAGATGAAAGAACATTTCCATTTAGCCAAAACAATGTTTGTTCTTAATAACTTTATTTAAATATCCCAAGGATCCCAAACTCCATTTAAAAATAAAACTCGCAAAGCACTTCATCCAATAAAAGCACATAAACCCCCAGTAGCTAGTATCACAATTCACGATACCGATCTTGCTCGGAGAAAGTTCATTCTCTCCTTTATCACAAAAGGCACAGACGTCACCTGAGGCCTCAGATGTTGCCCACTGCATCTGGACGTCACACGGCTCGCGTGCAACTCAGCACAATCATTAAAGCTTGTAATATGGTTCCCCTAGATTCAGAGTTATAGATTCTTTCCATAAATAATAATTAAAAAAATAATGGACCTTGATAAGACCAATAGAGGCTTAACAAAACGGACCTGAACCATCGCAAGGGCAGTGTGATTTCTTGATGGAAGTACAACGTGAACAGCAAGAGTTTATTGCCAGCAACGGACACACAGGACCCAGTGTGGCCAAAGAAAAAGGAAGATGAGCAACTTCTAGGATGCTATTTCTGTCAATTCTGCACGAAAGCAGCTCTGATCATTTGATGGTGGCCGTCTGCTGGCCTGTAGTCTGTAGTACACACACAGACTTACGGATTCTTACGGATTTGGCTATAGGCAGCAGCGCTGAGGCGGGGGGCCAGCTCGCCCGCACACAGGAGCTGTGTCCCTGGGTCTGATCACCGGGGCGGGTCGCCCACTGGGTCACAGCCTGCTGCGTCCACGCTGGTGGCCTCTCCTGCCCCTTGCTCCTCACTCCCTTGGTTGTCTGGCTGCCCGGTGCCATCCGTGGTGCTGTCTGTGACCTCGCCCGCTGGAATGGCCCCTTCCTTCTTCTTTTCTCCAGACACCTCCACCCCCATCATCCTGAGATAATGAAGCCGCTCGTTCTTGGGCACAAAAGTCCGAATGGAGGCCTTGCCCCGCCATCCGCACATCACAATGGGACACTGAAGGGCATCTGGATTCCTGCACGTGAAATGGGCTCAGGTAAAAACTCAACATTCTCCTGGCACATCTTGAGAGATATTAGTAGTCAACCTTTCAAAAACCCCCAAACCATTGAGAGGACATGCGGCCCTAGGATAAATGTTCTCAAAGGAAGGCTGCCCCTTTCTCGCCTCTTGGATGACCAGCACCCTCAGGCCGGCCTTTCCTGGGAGTCCGTGAGGGAATAGGCCCCAGGGCTGCGGCTCAGTTTTCCGCGCTGGAATTCCCACACTCCTCACGTTCAAGGCCCACCCACCGCATGCACACATCACAACGAGGCGTGTTCGTCTAATGATGACAAGATGTGTACATCTAATAACAAGGCATGGACACTTACGCAGAATTCGGCTCATACTTCAGCACAATGCTCCCTTTTGCTGGAAGAGAAACAGACCCACGTTGGCCAAGATTTCCAGGGAGAGGACACATACAATGAGCATATTTATGTGCCTAGTGTTGTGCTAAGTATTTTGCAGAAAATGAACAACAAATAACCTACATTCTTGCCCTCAAAGATCAGATGGAGAAAGAGGCCTTGGAATACGTGGAGCCAAGTCCATGTGACACAACGAGGACATGGAAGAGGACCAGGCAAACACCCCTTAGGGATTTCAGGAAAAGATCCCTGACCGGTCACCCAAAGCAGGAGGCTGCAGATTCACCATGGGTTAACTCTCAAAATTCAAGATGAAATAAATTACAGAACCAACTCCCAGCAACAGCATGAAGGAACACACAAAAATTGCCGAAAATGACACTGCCATCATCGAAACGTAGGACTAAAAGAAAAAATAAAACAAGTACAAAGAGTTCCCTTTTCCTTCAGAATGATCTCTCCCTTCAATTGTGGCTCTTGCCTGTGGAGACAAGAGCAGGACAAACTCCACACAGCACGTTTTGTGCTCGATGGGATCACACACGTAAGTTGAGACACGAGTAAAGGACATGGTGATGAAACTGCAGGAATCCATTTGTGTATTGAACCAGAAACATTTAACAGTGATCAAAAAAAAACAAAGAGAAAGAAAACAAAAGAAAAACAACATTCTAACAGCTTGACAAAATTATTTTGATGCTGGGAGAACATCACTAGCGTGGTCTGAAGGGGAAGCGATGTAGCAAGTGGCACCAGCCATCCACTTCGGCTGTTGGAGAGCAGTGGGAGCCACTGGCGAGAGGCTGTTGCACTGCTTTCCCACAGGGGGGTTGAGATGCAAACGCACGAGGCGCCGCAGGTTAGTGGGTCAACATTTTGCGATGTCAACTAGGTTTCTACAAAGCCCTCTGGAAGTGGCCAGTCAACAGCAAGAAAGCCACAGTGATCGCTACATGGAGCAAGGAGCAGCAACGCCCGTGCTCCATCCTTAGAAGACAACCCGCCACACTTCCTCACGGTCACACCACTCACCCAGGTCCTTCGCCTGACTGTAGGTCTCGCTGCTGAGTTTTCTAAAAAAGGGGTTCTCCTGGGTCAACAGTATTTTAACATCTTCCATCGACACAGTGATAATTCTTGAGTTAATGAATGGATACAAGGTGTATATTCCCTGTGGAAATGAAGAGAAAGATGACCATGATGCCACCCGTGGATGACAATGACCGCCCGCTCCCAGGGGCTTTCTGCAGTGTCCAGCCCTCACCGCAGCCCCTGCCTCTTGGGCCAGTGTGGAACTCGCCAGGAGGAAACCAGTGTCCTGGAGGAGCTCAACAACCTGCGAGGGTTAAACAGTGGCAGATGCCAGCCAAGCCTGGAATCATTCAGACTGTGTGGCCTCTGGGAAAGCCCGTCTGCCCCCTACTGCTTCACCTGGTCGTGCCTAGCGCAAGGCAACTCTATTTCCAAATTACCTCCTGCGCCAACCGGAAAGCACAATCAAACTCTTCGCCACTGTTATTGCGACACCAGACTTTTATCCCTGTGTTAATAACCTGTACGTGAAGAAATCAGTTGAAGCACACACACAGATAAACAAGATAACCAACAAAAACACTCCCTTCTACTACAAGGAGGCAGGGCTGTAGGGAAGCAGCTGCCGCAGGGGAGAGGGGAGAGAAACAAGACCATGGAGAAGCCCCAACTCTGCCTGAGTTCTCAAGAGCCCACGGACACTCACTAATGGCCTGTTTCCACAGCTTCTAGCCACAATTAATTACCACGGGAGAAAGTAAAACTGGGAAGCTTTGACAACACAAGAACACTCCAGCAGACACCCACTGCCGTCAAGGGCGAGCATGCTGCCCCTGGCAGCCCCCAGTGGACACCCAAAAGAGAGGGGCGAGAAAGGCAGATACTGTCTTAGCAATGTCACGAAAACTCCATCGATGTCGTGGACCGCCTGTGCACACCAGGCGATGGGCCACGTTAAACACACAGGCCATGAGGAAAACGCACTGGAGCAGTAAAGCAAGCAGAAAAGGGCACTAACAACAGCAGGCCCCAAGGGGAATGTCGGACAGGAGCAGCACAAGGCCCACCAGAGAGCTGCAGCTGGCCCAGGCCTTGGGCACATGCTCCCTCAGAGGACACAGGCCCGACTCAGGCCTCTGGGAGGGACCTTTGCCCACAGCTCAGTGGGTAGGCAGTGCCAGCACCGCTCCTCGCGTGACACACTGTGGCAGGGGAGGTGGGGAGAGAGCCGCACACGCTGCACAGGCTTGTCATCGTCCCCCCCGGGTGGCCGCTACCTTCATCCGCTCACTGTTGTTTAGCAGCACGTTCCTCAGCTCCTTGGACACCATGTAGAGCTGCCTCTTCTTCCCTTCCGTAGTCCGAGTCAGCAAATTCATTTTTGGGAACGAAGGATCCAAGGCATAGAATTTCCTGTGACCAAAGTGTTGTTCAAAGAAGCTCAATTAAAATCTGGCAGGCGGTCTCTGACCACCCACACTCGTCCTATGGAACTCCACCCTAAAACTGCAGGAAGGTTAAGGGCATGGGCTCTGCTCCCAGCTTCTAGTCAGCATCCACCTCCCCTGAAATCTCCAGCTACGTGCACCGGGAGTGCATCTTGACCTGGGACCCATGAAAACAAGCACAACCTCAATCCCTCAGCTGCCACTCCAGTGACAGTGACCTGAAGACATTACTTCTTGAGACTTAATTATTATTTGTTTTTGAGCTGAGGTCTCACTGTTACTGAGGCTGGAGTGCAGTGGCACAATTATAGCTCACTGCAATCTCCACCTCCCAGGCTTAGGAGATCCTTCCACCTTAGCCTCCTGAACAGCTGGGAATACAGGCACGCATTACCACACTCGGCAATTTTTTTCATTGTTTTGATAGACATGAGGTCTTGCAATGTTGCCCAGGCAGGTCTTGAACTCCTGTGCTCAAGCAGTTCTCCTGCCTTGGCCTCCCAAAGTGCTGGGATTACAGGTATGAGCTGCCACACCCAGCTGAGACTTAATCCTTAAAACAGAGTTTTACAAATACATGCAAAGGGAACGGTTATCCAAAAGACAACATAAGTTACCACTCTGGTAAATACATACCAAAATTTAATGAAAAAGAAACAATGTATCTGAGACTGTCACCCTAAGTACTATTCCTATGCTGTCTCCATTGTCCCTGATCAGCACCCCCCACCACACGTACAACCCTTCACTGCTTCAACAGGAACTGAATGAGGTGGCCTTGGCTACCGGACTCTCAACTCAGTCAAGTCATTTATGTTCATGATCACAACTGAATAATTCACATCTGGAGTCACAGTCCAGTTTTTTCATCTGTCATCTTTACAGGCTCTTTCTGAATAAAGCTTACTTTCTTTTTCCTTAAATTGAAAGAATGAATAAATAATCTCTAAAATTTCATTGTGTTCTAACTTGCAGTGAAAAGGTAGGGGGAAAAAAAGTCATACAGAGCTAAAGGTAAAACAATGGTTAAATGTGACAGGTGTGCATTGTGCATTTATTACACAAATTTCTTTAAATGAAGAATTAAAAGGCTGAATTCATACTCAATAGGTGGAAACAGTGGGTCATCTTCAGGAATAAATACAAATGGATCTTCTTTAAACCCAAATAGCTTCATCTTCTTTGATGGAGGAGGACTAAAAAGGGAATTAGGAATTAGACAAATTCATCTGGGCAGGAACATGAAACACGGAAAGCACATCCTTCCTTTTCCCCAATGCTCACCCAGTTCTGTGCACCCTGGGGTATCGTACACACACCCTGTGCAGGAAGCAGATGCCGCAGCCTTCCCACCTCCACAGATCCCGGGACTTACACGGCATGCACGGTAACAGCACACACACTGTGTTCTCAGCCTCCCTCCTCTCCCCCAGCAATGCAGAAGCAGCTCTGGGGTCCCATTAAACCCACGAGAGCCGAGAAGACAGCAGATCATTAGGACCAAGACATAAGGCCTTTTCTTACCCACACACGCCATCTTTCTTATTGCCGTTATTCTCTAAATTCTCAGCTGTGCGAATTATTTCTGTGTCGCCAGTTCCTGTGACCGATGGACTTTCCAGCCTGGAGGGGTCTGCAGGTTGCCCTTCTATGGGATCTGCAGGGCTCAATTGTGCACTTTCTCTGGTCTCTACAGATCTACCCTGCAGCTGTAATGGGGAACAAGTTCATTTACACACAAAGAGAAGCATTCTTTGTGCTGCTATCAAAAAAAAACTTAAAAATACCTAGTTCACAAAATCAACCAGTTATATTTTTCTCTAGCATTGTATTTTCTTGAGTGTCATTTCAAATCTATTTGCTATTATAAATACAATTTCTTGGAGCTAAAGCTGATTCCACTTCAACCCCCAGAGAGCATCAGCCCATGTCTTAACAGAGGCCACAGGCTGGCCTTTCCATCTGAAGCACTTTCTGTGCACCTGCCCTCATAAGGCACAATGATGGACACAGAATGAGCGAAGCACGATTCCTAAAACATCAAGCGGGGCAAAAAGACAAGCACGTGAAAAACAACATCAGAAAGGGAGGTGAGAGCTGTTCCTGAGTTTCTGGAACTGCTGTGGGAATTAGGAGAAAGAAAAGTGGGCTTCCGGACACCGGGGGCACCCACTGAAGGATGAGCCTCTGGAGGCAGACACTGGACTCGCTGGATTTGGCTTTGAGAATGAGCAAAAGGTTTTATTTATACTAAGAATCTTTAAAAAATATGTGTCCTTCTAACAAGTCACCAGGTTGGAAAAAGTAATTCCCAGCCTCCACGAGTCAGTTTACAAATTAGGATTCTTCAGCACAGGCAGATTCTACCTTTCTACTGAGAGGAGGGGCTGGGAGTCTAAGCTCTTAACACTACACAATGGCGCCTCCCAGAGAGTCACCTTATTTCAATACAAAAAAAAAGACAAACCCCAAGCTCTGAATGTCAGTGATGGCGTGCATCCTTCTTCACTTCTTGAAATGCAAGTCTGGCTCTGACAGGTTGTTCTCCACCTTGCCTTCTCTATTCCCACCTCAAAGACCTAATTCTGCCTCTCTTGCAATGCCCAAGGCATTGGTGTCAGTGTGGCTTCCTGGTCTGACTCCTGGCTGTGTTTATGTGCCTCATCAGCTCATTTAGATTACGGCGTCCTGAAAACGGACATTACCTGAGTCACCAGAAGGGCCCCCTAAGATGCTGAGTAGGGCACCCAAAGAATGAGCGAAGTTAGCATAAAGTGTGTTGAAGTAAATGAATAAGGAACTGATGTGATAACGAAAAGCGAGCATTAACATTTAAATGAGCAGGTGACACCAAGTTGCTCTACAAAGACTACACATCAGAGGAAAACTGAAGGAAGAATCAAAACCCATTGACATAGGCAGTAACATGCTGAAAACATCAACATAGCCCCAGTGCAAGTAACCTTAAAGTACACCCACCCAAGACATGTCCTTCTGTGCTAGGCAGCCACGAGCCACATGCAGCCACTGACCACTTAAAATGTGACAAGTGCAAAAGTCTAAAACACAAGCTTCTGGTAAAACTTAGTAGGAAAGAATGAAAAGTATTTCAATACTTCACAACGAAATGTCTTATACTGATTACACAGAAAAACATTTCCGCGGAGTTAAGACACCTCCTTAAACTTTTAGCTTCCAAGTGCCACGCTCTCTAACCTCATATAAAACCCTGGTGCCAGCTCCAAAAGTAGTTTCAGCCTTCCCCAGCCTGAGGCTGCACATTCAAATGTTAATCGGACTAGCTGTGCCCAAAAAATGGCTGGAGCTCTTTGAGGAACTGTTTGCTTTCTGTTTTTCCACAGGCTAAGCATTATTTGTCCTAATTCTCAAGCCTAGATCTTAAAGAAATAATGATTTCTGACTGACTCTAGGCCACATTCTATAATCATGGAAAGCTGATTTATGAATTAATAGCATCTCGCCACATGGAGACAGACACAACAGCGCGCACTGAATAAGATGAGGCTTTGTCAAGCTTTGTCTTTTCAATCTTTATTAAATTACTGGGTTTAAGATACAGCAGGCATGCATTCCCCAAACACCGCCTTTCCACTTATCTGCCTCCTATGAGAAATTTCTTTTTTGGAAAACTTAAAATTTAAGCAAATTCCTTTCGTTCAGGCTTGGCACCAACCCCTTCAAAATTCCCCCTTCCTCTGCACTTCTGCTAAACTCCTGCCCGTGATTGTCTCAAATGCACAAGACCAAATGTTATGCCATTCTGGAAAAATGAAAACTCACCTTTGGTTGGCGTTTATTCCATGGCATTGAAGACTTTTTCACCAATACTGCCACAAAGAACCCTCCAGTGTTCTGATGATGCGGTAATATCCTAAGACTAAGTATATATATATAGTTACACTTTTTAACTGATCAAAAATGCCTTCTTTTAGTATTCAGACAAAGATGAAAGGAGAGAAAAGCCACGTTTTACTGTAAGTACTTAGGCAACCCTCACTTGCAGAACGGCCAACATGTGATCTTCAATGTTCACGAAGAATCCCAAGTATTGCCATTTGGCCAATTCTACGACTCATAGAAACCGATGCCAGCAACCAGCAGGCACTGAGAGCTGTGCTGGCTGAGGAACTCCCGCATAGGGGTCAGTCCCAGCCTCACAGCAATGGCGCCTGCTGCCTCTAAGTCCCCCGACAAAGCCAGTCAGCTCGCCTGAGACTCGACCTTCCTTCTTCCTCTGGAGAAGCCCACAGCCTTACCAGCGCTCTAGGTGCATGGCCTGTAGCTTTTCTGAGTCCTTTGGAGGGAACATGGTGGGCCGAATTTGGGTATGCCTGCTGTGAGGAACCGCATCCCAATCTGTAAACCACTGTCCATCTTTCGTCATCACCTGTGAAAGGAGAGGGCCCACTTGCAGTTTAGCAGCATTATCTGGCAACAAGAAAATCACAGGGTAGGCTGGGCTCGGTGGCTCAGCCTGTAATCCCAGTGCTTTGGGAGGCCGAGGTGAGTGGATTGCCTGAACCCATGGGTTTGAGACCTGCCTGGGGAACTTGGCGAGACCTCGTCTCTACAATAAATCAAAAATTAGTCGGGCGTGGTAGCACGCGCCTTTAGTTCTGGCTACTTGGAAGGCTGAGGTGGAAGGACCACAGGAGCCCAGCAGGTCGAGGCTGCGGTGGCCAGGAGTGTGCCACTGCACTCCAGTCTGGACAACGGAATGAGACTCCAACTCAAAAAAAAAATCACAGGGTATAGCATAAATGCTCTTGCACATGACAAGTGGCAAGTTTCACTCTCCTAAGACAGGAAGATTACTTGCCAAGATAAAACCAAAATAATCTTTACAGAAGATTCCCAAATTACATAAAATCTGTTTAAAACAAAGATAAAATACTTTCATTCTAAAACCCAGGACAACCATTATAAAATAACATTTTCCATGTAGCTTCAAACAAAAACAAACAAGTTTCAGATTGTTCCTGGCCTAAAACTGTAGTTGTTTTCCAATATTGTTTTCATAATGGAAATGAAACTTCAATCCCAGCCCATTAAAAAAAAGGCAAAGCTACCCTTATTCTGTACATAGACTAAAGCACGCTATGTTTTCCACGAGGGAAAAACATTTATATAATCATACTATCTATAATCAAATATAATTTTGAGATTGAATCTAATGCATAACCAGATGTAGTGTTGACTCAAGGATCCGAATGTGAATGCTTTAAAGCTTCCACGACACTCCATCTGTCAAGCTGTGCCTACTCTTCTGAACTCAAGTCCTTGTAGAAAAATTACCTTCCACTGCGAGATTCCAGGCATCCACTTCAGTCCTGGCAATTCAGAAGACACATCAGCAAGTTCCAAAGCACCTATGTAGCAAAAATATGCATGCACGTATATGAATATAGACATATCCATATATGTATATGTGTGTGTGTGTGTGTGTGTGTGTTTGTGTGTATACATACATATATATACACACACATACACACACATATTGTAGAAGGTAAGGCACAGTGTGCCCAGTGGAAAAAAGACATAAAAGATCACATATGGTATAATTTCGTTCCCAGAAAATGTTCAAAAAGTAGATGCGTGGCTGCCTGGGGCTGTGGGGAGACAGGGGTGAGTGCTAATGGGCACGAGGAATCTTCTGGGGGTGACAGAAATAGTCTAAAACTGGACTCTAGGAAGGGACATTTAACCAGGTAAATTCACTAAAAATCATTAAACCGCACACTTAAAACGAGTGACTGTTACAATGTGCAAATGTCACAATGTGCAAATGTCACAGTAATCAGACACGCGAACAGCAAGCAACTCAAATGTAAGGGAGGCGTGGCCAGGTGACTGGCGGTGGTCAGGTGACTGGCGTGGCCAGGTGACTGGCAGTGGTCCAGCGAAGGAGCCGCCAGCCAGAGTGAGCACAGACTCCAGGACAAGAGCCTTTTCTCTCTGAAGTAACTAGGAGACCTGGCTTTTGGTCCAGCCACAAGCTTAAAACAGAAAAAGGACTACAAATAATTACGTGGAACACTTAATTAGGCTACAGAAACTCAGCGGAGAGTATCGAGTGCTTAAAGAATCTAGAAAACCTTTAGGCTAAGCAGCACAAGATGGGGCCAGGACCACTCACTCCAAGTTAAGACAACTGCTTACCAGGAAACCCTGGGAAGTCACTTTTAATGAAGACAAAGGTGCCAGCAAAGAATGCAGTTGGAGAATCCACACACACTGAAACTAGCCCTCAGGTCTGAGTACTAACTGGGAATGCAAACAGTCAATGCACAATTTTCTTTGTCTTTCAGAGATCTGAGACCAGATTGAGGCAAAAGATGGATGAGGTGACTGTGCCATATAAACTACTTAGAATCATTTTTTAAAAATTCCTAGCTAATGCAGACATACAATGAGCAAGATGCAACAACCCTAACCACCAACCCATATTACATTTGTAGGTATGATTTTACTATGGCTAAACTATTAAATTATGCCCCTGCACTCCTTCTCATTACACACCCTATCACCACAACCGTGAAGAGTATGACCATGCGAAAAAACACCACTTAGAATCACACCTTTACATAAGCCTACGTAAGTACAGGAAGACAAAATAAACACAGCTCTACATTTCAGGCTAAAGGACTCCAAAGGCATCAACAACCTGTGCGCTGCAGCACAGCCTGGACCAGCCAGCCATGGAAGGACCTCAACTGAGAGAAGGCAGGCATCAGACTCCACCTCAGCAAACGTAAGAGCATCTCACTCGTCCTGTTGCGACTTACTGCACACACAGGGAAGCCCAACTTGGTAGTGCTCTATTCAAAACATGGTGAGTTTGAAATTTCTCATTATGTGCTTCACAGAGAATATGATGGAAAAAGTTAATTTCAGTAAAACATACAAGGAGAAATATTGAATAGAAACTGCTGTTTCAGAACTTTTTATACCATCTGTCTGGCCCCTCAGTATAAAACAGTGATAAGACCTCACTTAACAACGAGATTCCAGGCATCCACTTCAGTCCCGGCAATTCAGAAGACACATCAGCAAGTTCCAAAGCACCTATGTAGCAAAAATATGCATGGATGGCTACCAACAACAAAAAGTCCCCAGAAAACAACAAGTGCTGGTAAAGACGTACAGAAATCGGAACCCTTGTGCATTGGGGTAGGGATATAAAAACATGCAGCCACTCTAACAAACAGTACAGAGGGGACCTCAAAAAATTAAAAGCAGAACTGCCACATGACCCAGTAGCTCCACTTCTGAGTATATATCCAGGAGAATTGTAACTGGGACCTTGAGACATCTATGCACCATGTTTACAGCAGCATTACCCACAACAGCCAAGAAGCAGAAGAAACCCAAGTGTCCATCGAAAGATGAACCAACAAAATGTGGGTTATATACACAACAGAGTACTATTCTTCAACCCATTAAAAAGGAAGGAAATTCTAACACATGCTACATCGCAGACAAACCCTGAGGACACTGTACTAACCGAATGAAGCAGCCACACAAGACAAATACTGTGATGCCACTTACTCGCACGTGAGATACCTGGAGCAGCCAAAATCACTGAGACAGAAACAGAATGGCAGATGTCAGGGGATGGGTGAGGAGCACACGGGGAGTGACTGCTTAATGGGCTCAGCATTTCGGTTTTGTAAGATGAAGAGCCCTGGAGATGGATGGCATCGATGGCTGAACAACGTGAGCACACCTACACTACGGAACTGCAGACCTCAAAATGATTAAGATGATAAACTGTATGTTACTTATATTTTGCTACAATTAAAAATTAAAAAAAAAAACCAGAGTGTTAAGGATCCGTCACAATCTTTATAACTTAGAAAAACAAAAATGGGCAAAGCTCCTTTTGTTTTCAAACTTCTAAATTCGAAATAATTCACAAAATATGACAAATCTCCATATTAGTATATTTTTAACTAGCACATCTCATTTTAGGGATTAATCTATAACTATGGCTATAGGTTAATCACATAAGCAAATGCCCCAAAAAGCATCTACAAGAACACACACCGTAGATCAACCATTCTGAGAAGCATACACTTTAAACAAAAGGTGTGCCACACATACATACCTTCACTTTTTTCCAGTAAAGATGCTATGACTGCTTCGTCCTCAATGGGGTTTAGTGAACATGTGGAGTACACCATCCTCCCACCTTCTGCCAGTTGCTCTGCACCCCGTGTTGCAATCCGCAGCTGTAAGCTAAGAGTTGAGACGATGTCACCAGAAAGCACACACATTAGAAGCATCTATCAATACGGCACATGTTTATTACAGCTATTTATGACACTCACACACACATATATATACATATACATAAAAATCATTTTAGGGTTGTAAGTAGAGTTAAACTTACATGTTTTGTGTTAACACAAAAAGCATCCATCGTGTATTTTTGCTGTTCTGCTAACTTTTCCCAATATGTCAACAAGCAACGTACACAGTTGAGTAACAAAATTCAACATATTAGATAAATTTCACCACTAAAAAGCCTCCATATTTCACAAATATGAGATTTTTCTATGAAAAGTTTGTATCCTATCATACAGCTAATCCTAACTCTTCTATTTCACAAAACCGGTTAACTTTTACAGCGAAACCTCCTGCTGGAGCTATGTGTGGTGGGTATTCATCAGTATTTCAGCTCACAAACGGTCCTGCCACAAGAACGTGCAAGTTTTCAGGTTAAATGAAAAGAAAACAAAACTTTATAGACAGCACCATCACAACTATTTGAAGCAAGTATTTTTTTTTTTTTTTTTGAGTTGGAGTCTCACTCTGTCACCCAGACTGGAGTGCAGTGGCCGCTCCCAGCCACTGTAGCCTCGACCTGCTGGGTTCCAGCGATCCTTCCGCCTCAGCCTTCCAAGTAGCTGGAACTACAGGTGCGCGCTACCCCGCCTGGCTAGTTTTTGATTTATTGTAGAGATGAGGTCTCGCCAAGTTGCCCAGGCGGGTCTCGAACCCACAGGCTCAGGCAATCCACTCACCTCGGCCTCCCAAAGCGCGGGATTACAGGCTGAGCCACCGAGCCCGGCTGAAGCAAGTATTTTTAAAACTCCTTCTCCACAGAAAAACACTAGAAACACCAAACATCAACAGAAGTTATCATCATGTTATAAGATTCTTTTCTTAAGAATCCCCCAAATTTTCTTTAACAAGCATTTCTTCTATCATAAAAAAGCCAACCAAGAAATACTTCTAGAGATCAAAACATTAAACAAGAGTAACAAAGATAATGGAGAGGAAAAATTCATAAGACATTAAAATGTGAACGGCCATTCTATGAAAACATACATGTTTAAAATGTTACAAGAAATTTTTATAAAAGGTATTTTCAATAAATATTTTCCAAAATGCATACAGTTTGCAGTTAGTACTCTTGAACGGTTTTAAAAACTGTTTTTTGAGTCAGAGTCTCACTCTGTCACCTAGGCTTGAGTGCAGTGGCACAGTAACGGCTACCACAGCCACAACCTGCTGGGCTCAGGCGGTCCTTCCACCTCAGACTTCCAAGTAGCTATAGGTGGAAGGACCGCTGGAACTATAGGTGCATGCCACCACATCCAGCTAATTTTATTGCAGAGAAGAGGTCTTACCAAGTTGCCCAGGCTGGTCTCGCACCCCTGGGTTCACGCAATCCTCTCGCCTCTGCCTCCCAAAGTGCTGGGATTACAGGTGTAAGCCACCATGCCCAGTAAAAGATTTTGAAAACTTCTGAAAAACTCCTGAAGGTGGCCATTAACCATTCTCTGATATTTATAGCACTGCAAGTAACAATCTGGATGCTCAGTTCCACAATTTAACAGAAAGGCTTTTCTAAATCTTTACTTGTAACACAGTGGTTATCGGTTATACATTTTCACTTACCCATGTAGCTGTAAGCTATTTAAGGTGGTCCACTTTTTCCAGACATCAATGTTTTTTCTCATCGTGCCATCTCCACTGAAAGATATTAAGAACATAAAGTTCTGTACAGGGGGATGATTACAGTGTAACAGATACGACATACCCCAGACTAAGTTATCAAATATGTATTATGAATATAAATTAGAAAATCTATATCTGCACAAATGACAATCAACTTTGTATTTCTATTTTAGGGACACTCTAGTTTATATTTTTAAATTATACTTCAAGTTCTCATCAGAAAGAAAAGAACAGATTTGAACAGAAACCCCATTCAACACGAGATTTGCTTCCATTTGGGAAAAATACTAGCAAAACTAATTTGCAAACCTTGGATACAGGACCTGAATACTGCTATTGAGAAACTCAGTTAATCAGCAATGACATTTTAACCAAAATTATATGGATAAACTTACACTCACAAGGAATTTTCCATAGCAAATTCAACTAAGCTAATTTAATTCCTTTACCAAAATTTTCCTATAATCACAAACATTTCTTTCTACTTCATTTAACAGGAGTTATTTCCATGTTTTTACTAATGGAAACTATTTCCATGTACAATTTATAATAAAGACTGGCTATGTTAATCTTCTGTCTGTGCCCAAGTTTATCGACCCTGTTTTTCCAGGGGTAACCCCTGCCTTTGTTGGCTTTCTCTATCAAGTTTAACTTTCATTGGTGGCCCCTCACAAGTGCTTGAGGTCTGAGGTCTGCAGAACGGAAATGTCCTGTGAGGTGTAAGTTCTACTTTCTGGTGCGGTCCCTGGCTGTAGGCCAGTGGCCTGAACTGTGGAAAATCGACCATAACTTCAGACTTTCCTCAGGTGGCAGCCTAGTGCTTACAAGGTCACTTCGTTCTCAGAACACGACACAAGAAACAAGTTGCCTTTCTGATCAAAACAACACAGGGGTGGGAAAACATGGGACCCCAGGGAAGATTAGAAAATTGCAACCTAGGAAAAAAAACTGAGCTCATTAACTACTATTTTAAACTTTAATTTCAAGGAGAGTTTCTCAGGCATTTTAATACTCAACCATATCAGTGCTCCCAGCTGCAATTTTCAAAATGAGTTCTGCCATGAGCAGTAACCTGTCACTCAGTTAAACAAGATGAATCCTTCCATAATGAGGCATTATGTTTAAACCTCATGTGTAGTGCTAACAAGTTTTACAGCGTGTTTGAACTCTGTCTTGACACCTTTATGCCATTCAGAAGGTATCATCACCTGGGGTTATTGTCCTGCACTGCCTCTAGAATGAACAGACATCATTAGTAGCTGTGTCTTCTTCTTTTCTTAAAAAAAAAAAACAAAAAAACCCCCCAAAAACCTCAGTTATTCCATTTTAAAATCTAAATATCTAAAATTCATATGTAAAATCTGAAGAAAGGTATAAAAATACACGCAAGATGAGTTTCTCAAGGGCTTGAACTCTGACACTTCTTTTATTGTACCAATTAACAACAAACCCAATGTCTATGTGTTATTAGTCTACAAAAACATTATATCCTGTACTCACTGGAAGAACAAAGAGAAACAGTCGGACGAATGCACTGTTCCAGCAGTTAAGATCCTGAAGCACCTAAGGGAGAGGCAGGCATCTATTTTCCTCGCAAGCATTCTCTTTCATCCCTTTCTGTAGCTCTGTGTTCAGTGTCTGCTGTGCTATTCTGTCACTAACACACTGAGTGTCCATCTCTGGTTTAGGCTCCCAATCACCTTTCTACACACGCGTGGCCTCAAAACTCACATGCACAACTGTGTGTGTGTTGGTGTGCAGCTTCATTTTAGTCTCTATTTGATTCGACTTCCTTAGTGGATTTGGGGCTTTCTGGACTCTTAGTAAGGTTAAGTACCTGCAAGGGACATCACACAGAATTCGATCATAGAAGAGAATCTCTTTCCTTCCACCCACGTCAATCTGGAGTCTGGGTATACTGGATGCGTCGTGGTTGACCACCATGATGCAAGGACTGCTCAGCCTCTTGGCCTGATGAACCAGCAGATAGCAGCGCTTGTTATCCACATCATTAGCGATCACAAAGCCCTCTGGGAACATCAAAGTATAGTGTCAGGTGAAATGCAGCATAAGTAAACGAGACCACTTCCTGAAATATGTAACCTCTAAGTCAGCAGGTGAGAAACAGCAGTACACCAAACTTAAGACCCAAGGTCAAGATTTCCTGGAAATACGTTAAGTGGTTCAAAAACAGGAACCAGGAAGCTTTGCTTGGATTTAATGAACACTCGAAATTTCAAAACCTCAAAATGTATCTATTCAATAATTATTCACTTTGTGCCAAAATGATCTTTTGCTATTACCAACTATTAATTATAAAGGAGGGTGAGAAGAGAAAGGTGTAGCAAACAGAATCACCTGATAAGTGTTTTAAAGTAACAAACATTGGCCAGGACTCCTTTCTGCCTGTGAATCAGACTCCTGCACGTGCACAGGGTACTTCGAAACTGCGGGGCCTGGGCTGAGCACTGCTGCTGGAGCAGGCTGCATGTGCCTCTGGCGTATTTCTGGTCCCTCTTGCACACTCAGCAAAAAGGCAAACATGCCTATAGCATTTATGATCAAAGTCACTCTTCAAAACAATATGAACTGCAAGGCACCAATAATACAGAGGAAAAATCGCTCCTGCTGGGACATCAAGGCTCTCAACTTGGAGAAAATAATTAAAAATTGGGAAGAATAAAGGCTTCTTAGCTAAGACATTATCTTTGAATAATATAAAAATGCAGACTTTTAAAATCTAATGTGCCCATTAAAACAGAACTAGACCGGTTAACTTGAACAAAGGATGAAGTAAAAATTGACTCTAAAACACTAGGGACAGTATTTTGTTTCTGCTTCTTAAAAGAACCCCTATAAAGAGTGTGAGTGTTACTATAATAATAGCTGCCATTTTCTCAGCATATTCCTGTCTTATAATATCCCCAAAAGCTAAACAGCAGTATTCAATTTCCTATGCGATGCCCAAACTGTCATATAACTTGCTATTAAATGGTGGTGGGATTTGAACCCAGGGAGACTGACAGCCACTCACAATGACATGCTACTGCCTCTCACATAAGGAAGTTAAAAAAAAAGGAGGGAAGTAGAGGGAGAGGGGAAGAACTGTTACTCCTAAGAATTCAAACTGTAAATCTATCTTCTATAAGTAGGCTTGATAAAGAAACACCATTTGCTTTTATAGAAAACACACATAATTCTAAAACAAAGGGCCTCCCAAAGTATGAGTATGTTGGTTTGAGAATCACTGACAATAAGCAAAAGTGTCCAGTCACTTCGGTAGATGGCAAGCCCACCTGCTTGTCACAGGAGACTCCAGGCCTGGACTGACAAGCCATGCATCCTCTCCTTGTCTACAATCCACCAAAACAGCTTTCCTACCCTTCTAGAAACAAGTCCAATGCATACCTGGAAAGGAGACATTCATGTCGGCGTGGAGCATTTCAATTAACTGTGTGGTCTTGGAGCCAGGTGCTGCACACATATCTAAGATCTAATAACAAAGCAAGAACATGTTTGATGTTTTTAAAAGATCAGATATTCTACATTTAACTTTACACAACTTTATGAATCATTCTAGTCTTCTGATTTCTATTCCTAGGGCTAAATTCATTTCTTTACAGAAAGAATCTGTAGCATGACTACTTTACTTTTAGGGATTCCATAATATATACGGCATCCAAAATGACAGAACAATAAGGTGATGGGAACAGAATGGCACCAGAAACCAGTAAGAGCAATATGTTTAGAGATGAATGAGAAAGAGCTGTGAGGACATAATGCCAAAGGACAGAGCCTCGTGAACTAAAATCTCGCCCAGTCAGTTAACAGCTCTGTAACAGGGCCAGTTACTGCTCTCCTCTTTGCTTTCTTCTCCTCACCTGGAAAAATGGAGACAGTGACCATGTCTACCCCCAGAACAGCGGCCCCCAACCTTTTTTGACATCAGGGACTGGTTTCATGGAAGATAATTTTTCTATGAACCGGAGGGCATGGGAGGGAAAAGGGGGGATGGTTTCAGGATGATTCAAACACATTACGTTTATTGTGTACTTTATTTCTATTATTGCAATATGTAACGAATTATGACCAAATTATTGACATGAGTCTGCAAGCAACTGATTTATTATGGTCTCTGTGCAGTCAACCCTTACTGCTAATGTTAGTCTGTATTTGCAGCTGCTCCCCAGTGCTAGTATCATCTCCTCAGCCAAACCTCAGATTATCAGGCATTAGATTCTCATAAGGAGCATGCAGCCTAGATCCCTAGCACGTGCAGTTCACAATAGGGATTGTGCTCCCATAAGAATCTAATGCCGCCACCGATCTAACAGAAGGCAGAACTCAGGTAGTCATGCGAGTAATAGGGAGTGGCTGTAAATGCAGATGAAGTTTTGCCGCTCTCCTGCCGCTCACCTCCTGCTGTGTGGCCTGGTTCCAAATAGGCCCCAGATCAGTACTGGTTCCTGGCCTGGAGGTTGGGGACCCCTGCCCTAGAGGGTTGTGTGAATGATTCACGACAGAGCACAGAACAATGCCTGGCATACAGTGAGCTCCCAGTTTATGTTCACTATAATTTGCAATCTTGATTAGCCAATCAAAATGAACCGAGGATAATACGTATAGTAAATAAATGAACATAATTTGAAAGAAGAGAAAATAGTCATCTAGACCCTCAAAATTAAGTAGAACAAAAAAGAAACTAAAATATGTTATCATTTTCTATCCAGTGAAAAGAAAAAAGGGACTAATTACGTTAAGAAAACAGGGTTTCAAGAGAAGAGCAGGACGCCTAGGTTCCTCGCCCACGGTCACTACCTTGTGATGTGGCTGGACGCTGAGCAGCAGCGGGGGGATCATGCTAACAGCCTCCTGACGACTGATATTTCCCTTGGGAAAAAAAATCAGCAACAATTTAAAAAAAGGCAAAGAATGTCAACACTGGGCATTATCCAAAGGGAGCAGAAAAAGACCATATACTCTGACACAGAACAAAAGAATCTGTAGTCTCACAGAGAACATTAAATGGGGGGGGGGGGGGTCTAATACTAGTGAATGAGTGGCTGTTCTCCAAAGGCTGACCTGGCATGGTCACTGACACCAGAACTCACCATGAGAGTCTCAGGGAGGCGGGCACAACCCTGACTTAAATGAGAGGGAAGTCCAGCTTGCAGAGTCCCACTGCCCATCTGAAGACAGCACAGAGGCTGGGGAGCATCCCAAGGCAGGCACACCATGCAGACACCTTCGGCAGCAGGGGCACCATTTAGCACAGGACACAAAGTTCCTGCCACGAGGTTTTCCTTCTTAACTAAAATTCTATCTTCTACTTCTCAGGCCTCCTCTGTCTTCAGAAACAGCCCATGTCCAGTCTATGTTCCTCACAACTGCCTTTCAAAGGGACAGAGACACCAACCACTGCTCCCATCTTCCCGTCTTCAGATCATCAACACCTGACATTCCTCACCATGCTAACTGTCCTCCACATCTTCCCCAGCGGGTCAGAGATTTGTTAAATTGTGCACTGTTCAGATTCTGACAAAGTTCTCCTACTGTGGCCCAGCACCAGCCTCAACCATACTTTTAGTCTAGCAGTCATGAGGCTAAAGTTTCTGCTCCACCACCACCATCATGTCAGACTTTCTGGACGTCAGTAGCCACCCAGTCAGCCATCTCTCTCCCTAAATGTAGGCATCTGACTGTCAGAGCCTACATGCAGACTTCCACATTTATACCTGTTAATTTTCACCCTGTGGGTTTGCAGCCAGCAATGTTGCGACCATCCAAATCATGATTCAATAGGCACACTGATTCCCAGCTATGGGTTATACATGTGATTCTGACATTGCTGCCTTCTGTTTCCACTCAAGTTTTCAATAAAAGCATCAAGTAGGATCAGGCCCTTGACTAGGACATCCCTAGAGTTAGTCAACTGATTCATAAACACTCTTTGAAAAGGTTTTGAGACAGCTTTGAATAACAATTCAGGAAGGAAAAGCCAAGCAAACATAAGCCCAGTTTAACAGGGTATCTACATGGCAGAAAGTCACAGTGGGGGGAAACAGCTGTGGGTTGAGGCAAGCACTGAGCTTAGAACAGAGGGGAAGGGCTTCCAAATTGGGCTTCCCTTCTCTGACTGACTTCCAATCAGGGAGGCACATGGGAAGCATAACATTTCCCTAAGTTCACACTGAACAAGAGCCATAATCTGGTGACACAGAGAGTACTTGGTCAGAAAGAAGCAGCTAAGAAAATAGGAAGGAGGAAAACTCTGATTTTAAATATGAGATCAAGCATTCCAAAAAAATAAAAAGGAAACAGCAAAGCTGACAACACCCACACTTTACAGGCATTTGCTCAATTATTTACTGCACGAGCAAAGAGCCATTTTGTTGGGGATGGCTTGATGCTAAAGGTAAGAAGTTCAGCATCCAACTGCACTCAAGGACTGTGGGTGGCAAAGAAACCAAGAAGCTGAGGATGGATATCGACTTATGAGACCCAAAGCTGTACTTAGGTGTTTTGTTTTTTGGCAAAAGTAAAGTCTAGGAATAACATGTGGAAGAAAAAAAGAAGACAAAAAGTAAATGACTCACTTTTAATAAAATGAGTAGATTAGGGGGAAAAAAACCCCACACCCCAACACCATGGTCATAAAGCCCCATTACTTTTTCTGTGCGTCAGGCATCAGGAATGTGCACATAAAGAAATGAGTAGACTACGGAGCTGTCTTCTGAGCGATGTCCTGTCAAGCAAAGCGCAGTGTTCATCATAATTCTACAGTTACACAAATTCACGTGTGAGAAGAAACAAGAAACCTGAGCCTGGGATTGATATCCTTCCTAAATTTCATGATTAGACTAGCCAGCAAGGTAACAGATATACAAATAATCAGAAATCACAGGTGGTGTGTACACCTACACGTGTGTACTGTGTGTGATGCCTATCTATTGCTCCCAGTGACAAGTATGGTAAAAATATAACCACAGTACATCCATGTATTTAAAATCCTAAGGAAATCAACACATCTAGAGAAATCTACTTACAGATTCAGTTTCACTGACTAGAAACTGATGAAACTTTTCCAACTGTGGAGATTTTCTTAAGATTTTTCGACTTAAATTTGTGTGCCAGGCAAGTTCTTCAGGATACCTGACCAAAAAGAAAGCAACACATTTACAGACTGCATATGCCACAGTGCTCTCTTGACAACCTCATGCTTACAACACAAGTCCTATGTCAATGAGACATTCCATTTTGTTCTTGCTCATATTCACAACCTCTCAAGTACAGACAGCAACACTCAGTGATGTGCCTGGGACACATGGAACATGGTCTACCTCATTGTGGCTGGGTCAGAAACAGGAGAGCCACAGGGGTTTAAAATAGACAATGATGAAATGTCTGAGATCAGATTAAAAAAGGGAGACTCCCCTGCTCTTCACTACTGTAAGTTAACAATGGTACAGAGATCATCAGACAAAAAGTCACACAGCATAAAAATCACGCAGTGGGACAAGTGTTGAAGTGTTGGACAAACATCTGACTAGAGTTTAAAAAACAGATGTTTCATTTTTGTTTGCTAAAACAAACCAGTTCAATAATGTACTAAGATGTTTTACATACCCCAAAAACCCACCTTAGAAACCACTAATGCACAATTTGATTTCCTAGGTTAACTACTACTTACACACACCTAAGAATGAAAAGCACCTCCTGCCAATTCTGTGAATGCACTTGAAGTGTCTGTAAATAATGACATCATTGATTGGAAAGGATGCATTTTTAGACTTGGTCTGCGCCGGCCCACTAATCTGTAACTGCACGAGTGAGTACTCTGATGAGACACATAGCACCATGCTCAATTACTCCAGTGCCAAGCTAAGCAAAACACGTCACACGGCCATAAACCTTACTGCAGTTTCAGCACTTATTGTTAAGTCTGCAGTGTAGTAAAAAGCTCCATTTTGTAATGCAGGGTCACAACTTTCCATGCACTGAATTGTAGCTAGGGTGAAAACTGTGAAAATGAAATTGGAACGTTTGGAAAACACACATACATTTGACCGCTTTGAAACTTTAAGTGATTACTAGACAGAAATAAACTCAGGCCTTAAGAGTCTAAAACACTGCTCAAAGGTCATCATATTATAAGATACATTTGAAAAGTACTTTTTACCAAATAATGAAGATGAAACTGGCTGAATCTGCTCATGGCCACCCTGCAAAGTCACCAGTGTTTTGTTCTATTTTCTATGCCTGTTCCTTCTTCAATGTTTAACATGTTTCAAAAACATATAGCCAAAATAAAATCATATTTATCAGGCAATTAAAAAAATAGTTTAGTTTTAAATGCTCTTTTGACCTTACTAGAGGTGAACAAGTAGTAGTTGGCTTTCACTCTACCTGCCACGCATTATTATACTCTCATTTAATTTCTGGCAATCGTGAACTTGTGTGTGATCAATGACAATATGGTTGCATAAATTACCACCTTACCAGATCACCAAAACGCTATCAGTATGAATACCAAAGTCCATTTAAATGTGTTGTAAATAGCAGAATTCTCATTTTTAAATATAGATAATGAGCGTTTTCAAATACAGATACAACTTGACCTACCTACTTACGCACCTGCCAACTGACTTCCTGTTAACCCCAGTTCTGGGAAGGCCTCTAAGATTGCCTGTTGATCTACTGTTCCTTGCATAAGGGCAAGTACTTACTGTAAATCCTTCCCTTGGGTCAAACACCTCGTCCTGCACATCTCTTCTGAGTCAGCCCTTCCCTACAGCATATAAACCCTGGGTCTGGGAGTAATGGCACAGATCCCCCATCTCAATTCATTGGTGCCTGTGACACAAACCCAGCTTCTGTTGGTAGTCCCTGTTAAATGATTCTAGGAAACTGGATCTGTCAGCCTCTTTCTTCCACTGCTCAGCTTCCTTGGACTTTTGGGGTACATCTGCACAGAACTGCCAACCATGAAACAGTGCCCCTCACAGGCTGAAGTTCTAATAGTTAAAAAGTAAATTTAATATAATATTAAAACTCTACTATATTTGTAACTATGAAAATTGTTTATCTTATTAAAAAAACTTAAGAACTTTCAAATAGTTAAATATAGGGACTAATAGTAAAAATGAATAAAAAGTATGTTACTGATACAGCTTTAAGAACATCTTCATTTTTGAGCCAAGTGTTTATTAAAATCTGTAGATTTTAACACCAAACAAAACAATCTTGAAGAACAGTATTTAATTTGTAGTTATTTTATTCAAATTTAACTCACCAGTCTTTTAAGAAAAAGTCCTACTGAACTTTTTTGAGGATAAATTAAAAGAACCACTGTCATTTTTGCATATCAAAAATTCTCCAGGGATTAAAAACTGCAAATATACACACTATAATAATCAAGACATTAGAAAGAACATATACAGAATGACATTAAGGTGGGTTCTGAACCATGGATTGTCAAAAATAGGCTTTTATAAGAATGCTTTAGGGTAATTCCTTATTGTTCTGAGTCTATGAAAAGTAAGATAGCACAACTGGCCCAAGCTATAGTCCTATACATAACATTCCTTCTAGAAAATGTAGTTCCAAAACACACTTTCCTAAATTATATTAAACTATACGCCAAATGATTAGCAAGAATATTACATGTTTTAGTTCTACTTGTTGAACAATACAGAAAACCGCCAGAAGTCCCGGGAAGTTTCCACTTTACTTGCTTGCTGAGATTTACTATCCCACAATTGACAAGCGAATTTGAATGAATGTTTATAGTGTATCAAGAAACTATCATTGATAACAGAAAATTCAAGTATTAGGAACTCAAATCACACAATGTTTTTGGTCATCTCTTCAGCTGTGTGTTCAGAAAACTATATAAAAAAAATAACCAAGAGTTGCTGGCTCCTGGCAGAGAGCAGTTCATTTTCATTCTTCAACCAGACAACCTGAAGGCCCTTTTTAAGAGTTTGGAGGTTGCCTTGTCATGTACCCAACCCATAGATGACAGTCAAGAAACAAGACAGGCAAACAGCTGCCAAATGTGAAAACAACTGAGCAAATAAAAGTTTAACGGGCAATAAAAAATATCAAATTAATATCCCATGGTTTCTCATGGTTTGTCAGAAGATACAGAAGAAAATGGCCTTAGTGAAGGTGCCGTGTGAGCACATCTCTTCCCTGCAGATGCCAGCTGACACGCTCTTCACATGGCGAGACCAGAGGGGAGACTTTCTCACCTCCTCTTAGCCCATCACTGCACCGCTAGACACAGAGTTTCAGGAACAAACGTATCCTGATGATTGTGTGATGCAGCAAATACACGCCAAACTATTAACAACAGAAATGTACCCAAGGACAAGCGTAAACCTGTGTTTTGAAAGTATCAGCCTCTACTCCAAGGAGTGCCCTAAGATCAGTACCACCAATCAAGCCTTCAAAGCAACCCTCAAGAAGATCCCATAATCTAGTGACTATGAGGGGGAGAAGTTTGATCCATAAAGGGCACCTCATCTCAGCCATGTCATAACCAGACGCAGAAAAACATCTTCTTCCACAGACTTCACTACAGTGGACACACAATTAGTGACTACCACCAACAATCCAGCACTTGAATCATCTTGCACTGTACCCTTCAAGCTTTCAAAATCTGACTAGAATGTGTCATTTAAAAAAAAATTCAATTTCATAAAATTTCATAAAATTTCATAAAATTGCAGATTTACTCTTGTACCCAAGAAACACATTCTCTGATGGTGACATTTGGCTTTGATCTTGGCTGCATATTGATTTAGTATTTGGCCAGTCAGCACTCATTCTAAACGCAAAAGCTGTGCATGTCTGTGATTTAGACACTGAAAATCCAAATGGCCAATGAAAGGAAAGCATGCAAATCTGTACCCCATGATTAATGAAAACCTGACCCTGGTTTGCGATCACTAAAGGGTATCTAAAAAGGAAAGAAAACATCAGGCACTTGAACAGTCAAAACCTCAGAGGTTGAAAGAAAATGTCTAATTCAGCTTTTTAACAGCATGACTTAAGATAGCTGTTTTTCTTTTCTGCAAACTCAATACCTCAACGTTAATAATCTGAAGCATGAAACTGTAACAATTTGCAGTAATGACTTCTACATTTATGGCTTAACCCAGAGGACTTCAGGCATTTTACTAGACAGGCTGTGCTATCGGCACATGGGATCACCCTCACACAACTGAGACTTGAACTGGGCATGCAGCCTAAGGGGACACCTCCAGGAGAGGTAAAGAAAGGGCTGGCACGTGGAGTAGCAGTCTGCTTGGGTGCTGAGACAGACAGTGGGATAACTGCATTGGCCAGTGCAGTCTGTGCTGGGAAATACCAGGAGATAATAGACTGCGGTGACCCCTGTCAGGTGAGGTCTGTCCTTTCTCTGAAGGTAGAGAAGCCACCCTGCAACAGTTTTGATCTGAGAAGGCAAGGGCTGTAACACAGAGATGGTAGAGGTGGTAACAGCAAGGAAGGAGAGAGGCTGGATCTACTAGGAAGAGTCAAATGAACTCCAACTCAAATAGAGAGCTACAGACCCTACTTGTTTGTGAAAGCTTGCATGCCAATGTGATGTCAATGAAAGCACTGGGTAAAAGAACAATAGTATGTCTGGAAAGTACGTTCAAGTTCTTCCATGTTAACAGCAAATGCAATACAAAGAAATATGTTCAAGTGATAGACTATATCCTAAAGAAATATCCAACGTGATGAAGCATTGTGGCACCTACCAACTCAGTGGCTGTGGAACTTCAACTTTCTGACCATCCACCTCCAGGTTCTCCAATTCCTTGAAATACTTGTTCTTTAAGCAATGGAGAATCTCTTTTGCATGGCTATAGAAAAATAAGAAAGTTTCAAGCTGATCTAAAGAGCATATTTAATACATTGTATCTTTCTTATTTGATACTGTTTCTTAAAACTAAAACATACTTTGCATGGAGAAAAGATGGTCTTCAGTTACTGTCTTTTTATTGTATTCCTTCAAAACCTAAACAACCCTCATTGTTTGATCCCTAAGAACAATACTAAATTCCTTCCCTCCTAAACATACCTACAGGATTTTCCCTTTGCAACTCATCTCGGAAAGCTTTAACCACAAAGATTGAAGAAAAGACCTAGAGATCTGAAGCACATTTGATGTCAAAAATTCTCCTACGTTCCAAAAGGCAGCGCGTGCTCTGATCATCAATCCCCCAGGGGCCACACCTTTCCCAGATGGCATTTTCAGGTCTCATCCTAGCCTTCCACCTGCCACACCTCCTTGACCCACCCCACTGAATCCAAGTGCTCCCTCCTCAGTGCTTCCTGAACCCACACGGTTGAAATGCATCGGTTCTCCGGCCCTACAACACCTGTGGATGAAAACACCCTCGCTTGCCACCTCGAGCAACCTAGCCCCAACGCGAGGAAAGAAAGGCACGGCCCCCCTACCTTTTGTAGCCAGTAATTCTTAAAGTGGCCGGGAGAGGCTCCCGGAGCGCTTCCATAAACTGCTCCCACTCGCCCTCAGGAACGATCTTGAGCTCCTGGTAGTAGTGCTCGAACAGCTTGTTCTCCTTGATGATCTCGGGGTACCCGCCTTCCCAGCCCTGGGGAAGGAAAGACACGTCTGCCCCGCAGCCCGAGGAGCCGCCCCTCGCCGCCGCCCCGCAGGCCTCAGAGTCCCGGAGGCCCCGCGAGGCCCCTGGGCCGCCCCCGCTCGCCCGCCCGCCCGGAACCCGACTCCTACCGCCTCGCCACGCTTCCCGCCGCCCTCGGCGCCATCCTCCGAGCCTGCGAGCCGCTGCTGGAGCCGCCGGCCCCGCGCCCGCCGCCCCATGGCCCACGCGGCCCCGCACGCCGAGCGCAGACACCGGCTAGCCACGGCCCGGCTGCTCCGGGACTTCCGGCCGGGACGCGAGACCCCACGTGTCCGCGCCCGGTCCTTTCAGGGGCCTGCCGGGACTGTCAGGAAGTATGCCTGACGCGCCGCCGCCCGTCCTCCCGGAAGATCGCGCGAGAAAGGGAAAGCCGCGGACAATTCTGATGGAGAGAGGAGCTCCAGGGAACAGCCCCAAAGGCGTCTCCGCGCCAAACGCCCGGGTTTCCCATGCGGGCTCAGGCGGCTCCGCGGGCAGCTCGAGGCCGGCGCCTGCGCAGAACGGGACGTGGGGGGGCGTGGGGGCTGGGGGGTGTGCGGGCCCCGCCCCCGCGCACACACAGGCGACTCGTCCCGCTCTAGGGAGCCGCGCTCGCAGCCTGGGCGGCCCGGGAGGGGCCGGGGCCAGTCCGGTCCTGCGGCATCCCGGCGGAGGCGGCCTCCGATGGCCTCACCTCCCGCCCCCTCCCTCCGCGTCACCCTATATGCGTGCCGCCGCGGCCTCCGGGGCATGGAGCGAGCAGCTCAGCCGCGGCAATGGAGCAGGCGGAGGAGCGGCTGCTGGACACGCTCGCCTACCTGCAGGGCTTCCTGGGCTGCGTGCTCCTCGTGCTGTTGCAGGTGCTGAGCTCCGGCTATGGCCGCTACTCGTCGTCCTCCCGCCTCCGCGTGCCCGCGCGGGCCGCCTGGGCGGTGCAGGAGCTGCCCGCGCTGGCCCTGCCGCTCTACCACTGCGCCCTCGCGCCCGCACCGCGCCTCCAGAGCTGGCCCAACTGCATCCTCCTGGCCATGTACCTGGTCCACTACGTGCAACGGTAACGGCCAGCCGCTCCTGCGCCCCCCGGCCCCGCGCTCTGCCGCCCGGGCGCCGGCCGGCCCGGGGGGCCCCCCGGGGGGGGGGCGGGGGGGGGGGGGTGGGGGGGGGGCACCCTGGGGGGGGGGGGGGGCGGGCCCGGGGGGACTGGGGCGGCCATGGGGGGGGCGCCCGGGGGGGGGCCCCTGGGGGCGGGCGGGGGGAAGGAGGGAGAGCGCGGGGTCGGGG
>CAUYQG010003573.1:0-21940 GCA_963574415.1 Tarsius wallacei
CCTGGCTTTCAACCACACTGGGGCTGACGCGGCCCCAAGCCTGGAGCTGGGAGGGAGTTGACAGCTTGGTAAAGGGGGGCGGGGAGAGACAGAGATCAACTGCAGAGACTTAGACAGAGACAAACTGCAGAGACAGAGACAGACGCAGAGACAGAAAGACACAGAGACAGACACAGAGACTGAGATAGAGAAAGAGACAGGCACAGAGACAGAAACAGACCCAGAGACCGACACAGAAATAGAGACAGACACACAGAGACAGAGATAGACACACAGAGAGAGACAGAAACATACACAAAGACAAGAGACAAACTGCAGAGACAGAAACAGACAGACTGAGACAGATACAGAGACAGGCACACAGAGAGAGACAGAGACAGACACAGACACACAGAGAGAGAAACAGAGAGACAGACACAGAGACAGAGATAGACACACAGAGAGAGATAGAGACAGACACAGACACACACAGAGAGAAACAGAGAGACAGACACAGAGACAGAGATAGACACACAGAGAGAGACAGAGACAGACACAAACACAGACACAGAGACAGAGACAGACTACAGGGAAGAGAAGCACAAAAAGGAATCCCTGTTCTTGGAGACAGAGCCGCTCTGCACCCAGAAGCCAAGAGACATCCTCTTTACTCTTTCTCTGAAATACCAAAAAGTAAACCAGGACGGCATAAATATGTGTGCAGAACAAGTTTAGAGACCGCACACACACACACGTATGTTTCGTTTTTAATTTATTTATTTTAAATCCCAGACCGTTCCTTCCTACTGCAGGCTTTCTCTGGCTGTGTCGGCCTCTGGCTAGTGGAGTTTCCTCTTTAACGTACATGAAGGCGTTCCCCACAGCCGTTTGCTGGAATGTTCTAAAATGCAGCATCGACACATTTCTGTTTCGTTTTATTGCAGAAGTTCTATTCCGTGGCATCAAGCGTGTGGGGTATGTGAGGACCTGGCAGAGGAGGAGGGCCTGGCCTCCGAGGAGATGCCCGCTGGTGCTGTCGGCCTCAAATAAATCCCAAGAAGTGACGGTCGAGCTGGCAAGAGCATCTGGGAAACCAACAGACAAAATACACAGTTCGGCCCGTGGGCCTCACCTTTACGAGCCCCGCAGAGCTTCTGGAGCGGACAGGCCGGACCTCCGGGCCCACTCATCAGGCGCTTGATGGATTGGACGTGGAGCCGACGGCCCTCCTGGGATGGCCGAACGCTCGAAAACCGAGTTTTATGAACCTAATAAAATGAAAGGGGGGAAGAAAGTCAAGAAATTTTCAGCTGGAAGAATAAACGTGGAGAGCGCAGTCAGTTAACCAACTCTGAGTATATTTAGAATTATGTCGACAGCCGGAGCCAGTCCCAGAAAGACCCCATGTGCTCCCGAGGTTGGATTTCAGCAACACGGGAGGGACGGGCGAGGGCAGAGAAGCAGATGATGAGCTGTTGCTTCTCCCGGAGTCCTGGGGATGGGATGTGTCACAGATTGGGGCTTTTTCATTGCATTTGGCACCAAAGCCAGGGAACGCAAGGAGAAACGGCAGAGGATGAAACAGACCTGTCCCTGCCATCAGGGACAGGCCCAGGAAGTGTCAGACCCCAGGGATCTTGGCATGTACCCACCTTTCAGAAAGTGAAGGATCATGAATTAGAACAGATAAATGAAACACACACAGGATGGGGCAGGGTTTGTTTTAGACACAAATACTTCCAGGGACCCTCAGCTTTGGAACCGCCTGGGGTCGGTGAGCGTCTGATTCAGGATGGAAGCTGGTGCGAGCTGCTTAGCTCCGGAAGCAGCGTCTGGCCATGGCTGGGCGTAGGCACTGCCACACGGTCATGGGCTTGACAACAGATCCGGCACCCCAGGCTACCAGCTCCTAAGTCCACCAAAAGAGGAGGGCCAACCCCACTTGGAACAGGATCATACCTCCTCAGGGGCCATTTCTTTCTTTTTTTTTTTTTTGAGACAGGGTCTCACTCTGTCACCAAAGCTGTCACACTCATGGCTACTGCAGTCTTGACCTCCTGGGCTCAGGTGATCCTCCTGCCTCAACCTTCAGAGTAGCTGGGACTACACAGGCTACCACCACCCAGCTGACTTTTTTTAATTTTTGCAGAATCCTTTTTTTTAATGAGATGTGTGTATATACACGTATGTTCATGTACCCATGATCCTATACACATACCCACAGTGCTCCCTGCTCCCTCCAGAGCCAGCTCCACCATCCAGGGACCACGCCTCAAACACAGTCACATTTCAGTCCCTGACAAGTGTGGACATGAATAAGCAGACCCTCACTCAGGTCACCTGATTCCTGACTTCTGTATGCAGCTCTGAAAGCTGGGACGGCCCCATTTTTTAAGAAATTGCTTTAAAATGTCATCGCTACAGGGGGTTCGAGAGGGGCCAAACTGCTCTTTATGACACTGTAATGGTGGGGACACCTGCCGTTATACATTTGTCCAACACCAAGGGCGAGCCCCAGTGTGGGCTGTGGACCGTAGTTGATAGTGATTCATCAATACTGGCCTGTCAGTTGCACAAACACGACACACAGACTCAGAATGTCAGTGACGAGAGATTGGGTGGCGGGGACGGTGGCGCTGCATGGCTGCTCGATGCTTCTGTAAGCCTGAAACCGTGCCAAAATATAGTCCACTAATAAAATAGGTTCATTGCTAAAGTGACTGGAGGTTTTTCTTTTCCTGTTCTCTTTCAGTTTGGTATTTCCTGGGAAAAGACTTTCGGAACGTAGAAACATTCAAACCGAAACAGGAAACCCCCACCCGCGTGCAGCGATGCGTGCGCCCCGTGTAGGGTCACTCCACCTAGCGTGCCTCCTGTGGGGGCCACTTCACAATACATGCACCCTGCGTGGGGCCACTCCACATGGGGTCCAGTTTCCGAGGACACTTTCTGAGGCTGAGCTTGGCAAGGATGAAGGCCGGGTGGTGTGTCCACCATAGCGACAGCAGGAAAAGCTGCACTATTTAAATGGCATTCTTGTGTATGTTTATTTGTCACACAGATGTCCCGTTGCACTGAGTGCAGTGACAAGATCGCTTTAAATAAACTGAAACTTGCTTTCCTCTGGCAGGTGATTCGATCTCCAGTTTTCAGTATAATGTAAGCCTGTCCCGACCTGGGAGGCCAGGGAGTGAGCCTTCATGGCTGGCCTATCACAGGTTCACAGGAGGAGACCTCCCTCAGACATGGACTCCACGCTAATGGTCTACCTGGGAGCCTCCTGCCTCAGTGTACACCTCATTGCCGGGATTTGGAGGAAGATGAGCCCTGTTCCTGATTAGAGGCGGGGGGGGCAGAGACAGGCAGAGAAAGAGGGACAGACAGAGAGACAAAGAGAGGAGAGAGACAGAGACAAAGAGATAGAGACAGACACAGAAAAAAACAGAGAGAAAGAAAGAGCCAGAGGGAGAGAGAGAGAGACAGGGAGAGAGAGAGAGAGAGGCTGAAAGAGAGAGACAGAGAGAGAGAGGTATATAGAGACAGAGAGATAGGAAGACAGAGAGAGAGAGGCTGAAAGAGAGAGACAGAGAGAGAGAGGTATATAGAGACAGAGAGATAGGAAGACAGAGAGAGAGAGAGATAGAAAGACAGAGAGACAGAGAAAGAGAGACCAAAAGAGAGAGACAGAGAGGCATACAGAGACAGAGAGATAGGAAGACAGAGATAGAGAGACAGAGAGAGACAGATAGAAAGACAGAGACAGAGAAAGAGACCGAAAGAGAGAGACAGAGAGAGAGGCATACAGAGACAGAGAGATAGGAAGACAGAGATAGAGAGACAGACAGACAGATAAAGACTGAGAGAGACAGAGATAGACAAGGAGAGGGAGAGAGAAAGATAAAGACAGAGAGATAGAGAAACAGAGACAGAGACAGGAAGAGAGAGACAAAGAGAGAGGGAAAGAAAGAGACAGAGAAGGAGAGGGAGAGGGAGGACATGGGTGCTGTAAACCAGCAGTGGCCGCCACCCCGCTGTCCCCCAGGAGCCGACATCTACAGACTCATCGCTGCATCACAGCCACTGCGGCCACCGGGCTCTCCTGGGACCACGCAAGAGTCAGCCCCTTGCCAAGGAGCTACTTTTTCATTGGGCACCAAGTTGGCGCCCCCAGGTGGCGGTGGGACAGCCTCGGGTTCTCTCCTTCAGCTTCTCTGGGTGGAAACTGGGGGACCGGGTGGTCCCAGGATTTCAAATGCAGGAAAAGCTGCACTGTTTAAACGGCATTCTCGCATATTTTTATTTGTCACACAAACGTCCAACTGCACTGAGTGCAGTGACAAGATCGCTGTAAATAAACTGAAACCTGCCTTCCTCTGGCAGGTGGTTCGATTCAGTTTTCAGTGAAACGTAAGTCTGTCCCCTGGAATTAGAGGATCATTCAGACACAATAGGCTGCGTGGCTGACCTGTTGCAGGTTCACAGCAGAAGGCCTCCCTCAGGTGTGGACTCCACGCTGACGGTCTACCTGGAAGCCTCCTGCCTCGATACACACCTCGGTGCACAAAGGAAGACACTGTGGAGATGTCGCTGTGGCTGGTTCCAGTCCTGCATGGGTGAGCCCCAGGCCACAGGACCCCCGTAGCCCTGGAACCAGGTGGGCTGCACGGGGTCACATCCTGACATCCCCCCTCCTCCTGCTGGGGCCATGTTTTTCCGGCCAGCTCCCGTTCTTGGAAGGCCAACAAGAGCAGGGACAACAAAGAGCCCCTAGCACTGGGTTTCGGGATCTCAGACCCCTGGGAACCAAAGCCCTTCCCAGCTCAGAAAACCTCAACCCTTTTCTAAATCTCTGAGCCTGGCTCAGGCCCCCTCATGGCTAAAATGACACTCTTCTCACACAGGCTGTGAGGACCTGAGGTGAAAGATGGCATTTAGCATAAAACACACACTCCAAGTTTCAAAACTGAGCATTGGCTGGGTGCAATGGCTCATGCCAGTGATCCCAGCACTTTGAGATGCCAAGGCTGGAGGATCACTTCAGTCCAGGAGTTTGAGACCAGCCTGGGCAACATAGCGAGAGCTCATCTCTACAAAAAAATCAAAAAATAAACCAGGTGTGGTGTTGCATGCCTATAGTCCCAGCTACTTGGGAGTCTGAAGCAGGACGATTGCTTGAGCCCAGGAAGTTGAGGCTGTGGTGGCCGTGATCATGCCACTACACTCCAGCTTGGGTGACAAAGTGAGACCCTGACTCAAACTGAAAAAAAAAAATCAAGTAATTTGGAGAGTATTTTTTAAATAGCAAGTAATATATGCTCCATTAGATAAAACAAAAATACAAGACAATACATAGCACAAACTTCTGATCTTACAAAATGCACAGAAATAAAAGTGTATTCAATTTAGTGTTTTCCAAATTCTGTACAGTGTTCATGGATTGACTTTATAATATAAATTTTATGTTTTACATTGTAGCTCTTTTGCCTTAGTAATTCTTCTGGGAATTAATGTATAGAAATAATAATAAATATTTATTAAAATTATAATAAGTGTATCACTAATAATATTTATAAATATTACTAATAAATATCAATCAATATGAAAGAAATCTTCAAACACAAAACACGTCCAGTATATCATTATCTACACTGAAAGTAAAAAGTTGGCTTGGCAGGAATGACAGCCTCAAAGGCAAGAAAACCACAAGATTGGCTTAACAAACCCTCACACAACAAATAAGATGCCTCACATGGTGTTTCTGGGATCACAAGCACATCCTTAACTGTAGAATCAGCTTGTGGCATTGATGGAAAAATGTGTCTAAGGAAATGCTCACCGTCCGTGACGTGGGCAGGATTTTATCAAATGGCTCAATGCTTAGACAAACGCAGAAGAGAAGCACACCAAAACAGTTCACTGTCTCAGTAGTCAGATGACAGATCATTCTTTCTCAGCTCATAATGGTATCACAGAGCTACTTCAATAGGAAACAGAGGACATTGGGAAGAAACAAAGACATGTAAACAAGAGGAAAATAAATACCTTTTTCTCTGAACGGCCTCACTTTGCTTGGCGGCTGCTGAAGCCCACGCGATGGGTCAGGAGAGAGTGTCGGGCTGTCTCTAGCCCTGCCGGGATGCCAGCCCTCAGGAGACCCTGCCCCTGCCTTCCCCCCAGCTGCTCCAAGGACCGGGGTTTTCAGATCCGAGCCAATGGCCCTGAGGCCTTGGGAAGCAGCCTTGCCTGGCGCTGACAGTTCTAGTTTCTGCCTGGTTAGCCCCTGCGCCCGGGGCTCCAACCGATCTTCACTTGCCTAGAACATTCACAACTCTCCACACACCTTTTTTCTTTTCTTTTTCTTTGTTTCAACGGTGAGCGGTGATGTCATCGTGCATTTGTGACAAACGTACCCGAGCATTCCAGATGAGTGCACAGGAGACGCGCCTGTCCACGATGTGCTGGGCCCGGGCCCTGCGGGTGGGCCCAGAATTCTGTGTTGTTCCGCTTTGTGAGGAGCGGCTCAGGTTGTGATGATCACAGCCAGCCCGGGCAGATGGCACCGAAGGACTGGCCTCCTCTCCGTGAGTCCCTTTCTGTTGCATGTCAGGGTCCCGGTTGGAGCCACAAGACTAAAAACAACCACGATAACAAACAAAAGCAACACGACAATAACAGAGAAAGATTTTAAACAACACAGAAAGGGGACATACGAATGCCCAGGAAGAGACAGCGTAACCTAAACCCATCCAAATCCAAGTCAAACCGCAGTGACCATTGAACTTGGACACCGCCTCTCACGTGTTTAGGTCTGGGGCCAGCATTGACTTGTATTGTCAGTGAAGGCTGGAGATGCGTCTGATCCTCAAGGGGTGTGAGGAGACAGGAGGAGAATACGGGACCCTGTCCCAGAAAAATAAAACAAAGGGGCCAGAACTGAAGTTTTTTCTTGCCAACAAACCCTTTTCCTCCCTCCAAATAAATGATCAACCAAACTGACATGACTCACAATGAACCCACTCTTCTACACCGCGACAGGGTGACTGGGTAACTCTCCTCTCTCAAGCAGTAAGTATCTCTGTTCCTTCCCCCGGTCCAAGGTTCTTGTTTGTTGGCTTCTCCAGCCACCCACCCACCCCCACCCTCTGCCCTGACATGTGCGCCCAGCAGGGCTTATGCCCCATGAACTCTTCCACACTTCCTGTGCTCACCCCAACCTGCCTCACCTTGTATGTTTCCTCTTGTCAAAGCTGCTCAATGATTTGCTGTGGTACTCAGTGACACATGCATGCACCACACCCACCCGTGAGGCGCTAATGTGTTCATAGGGACAGCCGTGACGGATCTTGTGCCTTTGCCCAGCTTGCAATTCCCCCAATGACCAGGGCCCCAGTGGCCTCCGGTTTCTCACCTCTGCCTGCAATGCAGTGAAGACCCACCCGGTGCTTCTCATTTGTGAAGTCAGGGTCCTCTAGTCAGATCGCGGGTCACATTTACGCATGTTTCAAATTTCCAAAACAACGACCAGACTTTGTTCCCTTGCAAATTTGGGGCCATTACACAGCCACACTTAGGAGTGGCCACCTTCCCTGCCTCAGCCTTGGGTGCCATCAATCTTGGCTGGCCCCTCCCCCTAGCCTTGGGTGTCATTGATCTTTCATATTTTTGCCTGTCTGAATTACCTCCAGATTCAGATCTTTGTCACATCTAAGATGAAGGAAGACATCTACTTCTTCTGATTAGTATTGACTCCGGCTTCCTCCCAGCCACATGCCAGGGACCCTGGTGACTGAGGGGTCTCCTGGCAGTGGCATCACGTCACCTGCATGAGTATATGTCCGTCTGTGTCCCCCACATCTCATTCCACAGAGGACTAAAGGTGGTTGGACTGATCCTCCCACTCCTCTGAGGAGGCCCTTCCGTCTGTCCCTGAATCCAGGAGTCAACCCGTGACTTCACACTCTCCCGCCAGGAAGGAGAAGGGCCTGGAGCCTGGGGGGTACCATGCCCAGGGACACAAGTCGTCACCTGAAAGCCAGGCTCTGTCCTGGGACCACCTGGAGTCACCCATTCCAGTTTCCCAATAACCCCAAGAGCAGTAGCTGATGTTGTCGGCAACTGTCCCATGGTGTAGATGAGACCACCGAGGCACAGAGGAAAATCGCTTGCCAAGGGCCACAGAGCTAACTAGTTGGCCTGTCAGGATTGACACCCAGGCAGCCTGGTCCCAGAGACCAGGGGTGTCCAACCTCTTGGCTTCCCTGGGCCACATCAAGTAGAGAGGAATTGTCTGGGACTGCTCATAAATTATATAATGTATATTAGTTAGTGTGTAGACATAGTAAGACTTCTTTTTTTGATATTTTATTATAAAGCTTAGAAAAATGAGAGCAATAGAAAACTGGTAGAAAATGTGACCTTGATTTATAAAACCAATCTATCCATGTCTGGTTCAATGGAAGTGGTTGCAATTCTCGTGCGTTTTCAAGGTGCTCGTCAGAAACGCTTGTTCAAGTTTTGCTCTCTGTGGCTTCACAAGCTGTTCACAAATATGCTGCCAAAAAGTGAGGTCATGAGTAAAGCATGATTGCGAACTTCAAAAATGGAACCATGCAGGGGTTACAAAGAAAATAGACACTAGGAAACACATGATGTTTACAGATCGTGTGGGCTGCATGACTAGCTGTCCTGGGTCACATGGGGCCCACGGGCCACAGGTTGAACACGCCTGGCCTGGAACCCCTCTGGAGGCTGGTGTGGACTCACAGGGACAGAGCTGGACTAGGAAAACCTCAGGCTGCGGGAAAGTTCCAGGCTCCCTGATGATTGCAGCCACCATGGCAGAATCCCACGTGCAAGCCAGCGACCCAGCTGCAGGGGGCATCACACTCACCCACCTGTCACACTCCCATCAGACACACCTGCTGCACTACAGTCCTTCATCCAGGATGCTTGCGGTCCAGAGCCGACCACCACGGCAGGAGCCAGCGTGGAGACCCTGGAGTATCTGCAGCCAAGCTTGACCTGAGTCACCAGGTCCTGGTTCCACCAGATGACACGCTCACTGAAACATCATTAACATTGTGGTTTCAAAAAATCTCCACCCACCAGGGTGCCAGACAGTTCAGGTGTGACCTATGAGGCCTGTAACTCCCTTGCCCAACATGAGGGTCCCAGCCCTAAGATCCCCCTTTCTAGAAAAGGCCCACCCAAACCCACCCCTCAACACCCCTAAGAATAAAAGTTGCAGCTCGACAACACCTGGGGCAGAAGTAGCAGCTTTCCTGAACTGTTTTCGTGGCTTTCCTCTCTTGGGAGTGTTGTATTCTCTGCTCAATAAAGTGACTCACGGATTTCACTTCTTTGTGTGCCTGCAAATTCATTCCGAACATGAACACAAGAACCCGATGGCAACTGTCTCATACCAGGAGCAGCATTCCTTCTTCCGGTAACAGTGAGATTCCCCACACCACCTGGTCCACTTGTCCTAGACCTAAACACGGCCTTTGTCACTTTCACCGGCGGTTGCAGGTAACAGGAATATAAGAGAGAAAATAAAGCACACACACGTACATCTGTGTGTATGTGCACATACATATACACAAGCACAGGGGAATAACTGTGAATAAATGCATCTACGCATATGTAGAGGAAAAATAGCAAACTGTACCAGTATGTCAGTATTTCCCAAACCAAATCTTCCTTCCCCGAGATAGGAACATTCCAGAAAATGTTCCGCTTTGCCCTAAATAAAATGTTCCGTGGTTGGTTACATAAGCCAAACATGGCATCCTCCAACCTCTGGGTCCTGCGAATCCTGCCATGAGGGTCCCTGTTCAAGGGCGTCAAAGCAGTCCCTCCCCAGTGCACTTGGCTTCCAAGCTTTCTGCGGATGTCCACGCCTCCATTTCATTATTCGACAAGATACTGAACACCTGCCATCTACGGATGCTCCTGAGCACAAACAGACCCCCTCCCACCCCACCCCCGTCCCTCCCCCAGAACTCTGTCAGCAGTAAAAGTCGATGTCAGTAAAACCATCACATGCGAAGAAAGCGCCCAACGCAATGTGTGCCCAGAAATCAGGCAAGCGGGTATCATGAGGCCTGAGTAGTCAGAGTCGACCTGACCTGCGGAGGCACAGAAGGTTTCCTGCTGAGGAGGTGATGAGGAAGATGCAGAGCCAGGCTGATGGGGCGAGTCGAGAGGGGAGACGTCCATTACTCATGGGAAGAGTTGGTTTTTAAAATTTTTGATTTTATTATAGAGATGTGAGGTACAAGTCAGGATTAACTACACAAGTAGACTATTTGCAGATGAAGTTTGGGCCTCCAGCTAGCCCCCATTACCTTGGTCTAGGACCAGGTAACGTTTGGGTTGCCACATCTACCCCACCCCACCCCACCTTCCTTCCCTCCCCTGGCAGTGCCCCACGACTGCCGATCCCTCCCTTGTGCTATTGTGATTAATTTTCAGGTCCCACTTATGAGTGAGAGCACGCGGTATTCAGTTCCTTGTTTCTGTGATAGATCACCGAGTGTGATGGTCTCTGACTCCATCCAGTTTGCCGCGAAGTTCATGATCCTGTTCTTCCTTACGGATGCATGATACTCCATCGTGAGCATGGACCACATTTTATTTATCCCGTGCCCCTTCAGCAGGCAAGAGGGTTGGTTCCACGTGAAGAGTTTTGGAGTAGAGATCAGCACAGGAGCCAGGGTGGGGGAAGGGAGGGAACATGGCAGACCCAGTACCTGAGGGAACACCGGGGCAGTGGAGCAAAGAGACAGGGCAGGGCAGGCAGGGAGATGTGGAGAAGAGAGGAAATCCTTGACCACGCGGGCTCCCAAGAAGGCAAGGGAAGTCAAGACGCAAAGCCCAGTGAGAGGAGGAGGGCCGTTAGAGCGAGACAGGACAACTCTTCATGATAGTGGGAGGGAGGGGCAAGGGGATGCATGTTGGCACATGTAGATTTGTGTCTGTATTCATCAGGCCTTGTTGGGATAACCAGTGTAACAAATGACAAAATCTCTGTGCTTTCCGTGCATAAACATTTATTTCTCTCTCTCTTTTTTTTAAAGGGAAAAAAACAGCTTTATTACTGAATGAGCAATAAACCAGAATTTGATGTCCATCGCAGTCTGCCAAGGGATTACAGAAAAAAATCTCACTTTTATATTGCCAAACAGATCCAATCCATTGCCTACAAGTTTTCAAGTTAAACAATAACTCATCCTCAAGCAGGAGAACTTGACAACATCATTTATCACATAACATTTATCTTATCTTTACTCGGTATTTGAGGTGACCATCTGTGTTAGTTAATCGGCTTTATTCAGAGGAAAAACACAATTTTTTTATTTTAAAGATGTAGGGTACAATTCAGTGTTAAGTATACAAATGGTCATTGTACAGGTAAAGTTTGGGCCTCACATTGGTCCCCACTTCGGTCCCCACTTCACCTGGTTTGAGATCAGTACCCTTATTGATGTTATGTGTCCCATCCCCTCCCTCCCCTGGCAGTTTCCCAACACTGCCAATCCCTTTCTTGCAATATTATTATAATCATTCAGGGTCCTCTTATGAATGAGACTATGTGGTATGCAGTTCTTTGTTTCTATGATGGATCACTGAGTACTACACACTCTAAATCCATCCAAATTGCTGTGATGTTCATAATTTTGTCCTTCTTCATGGCTGTGTAATATTCCATCATGTATATGTACCGCTTTTTTTTAAACCACATTTTCATTTTAAAGATGTGGTATATGATTCAGGGTTAGTTATACAAATGATCATTGTACAGGTAAAGTTTGGGTCTCACTTTGGTCCCCATTTCACCTGGTATGAGACCAATTATACATCTGTGGCTGGGTTCAGCAGAGTTCCACGTCCCTAATTTAGCGGAAGGAGAAGCAGACAAGCTAGTGTACTCTCCTCACAGGAGATGCTAGGAGCAAAAATGTTGGAACAAGAATGCACAGAGCCTCTTCTTGAAGCTGTACCTTGTCACTTCTGCTGCATTCCCTTGGTCAAAGCAGGTTACATGGTCAAGTTCAAAAGCCCTGGACAGGGAAGTGTGCGCCACTGGAGGGACAGGGTAGAGGGGCGTGAATATCTGTAGAACAATGATGCAATCTATTGGCACATCTTTGGGAGGACAAGCTGAGGAACTTCTTGTCTGATGGCCTCTCTTTCTTCTATGGGGGAGGAGACAAGTCCACTCCTGCAAAAGAAAGGGGGGCGTCAAGTTTTGAGAATGGAAAAGGTTTGAAATAGTGTGGACCCATGCGAGGCCTTCAAAAAGTCCATGGAGAATGCATACTAGGAAAAAAATGACGCATGGATTCTTTTTGCACCAAAATAATCTCATACTGACTCGTTGTAATCCAGCGAAACAGAATCTAGTTTGAGACACTAAAAAGGATAAGGCACCAGTTCAAAAGGAGCCCCTTTCAAAGCAATATGAATTATTCCAAACCTGAAGCAAGAACCAATGTGTCTTTTATGGTGAACTTTAGGCAGAAGAATGGTGAAACCATTGATGCTTTATGGAAATTTTGTAGGGGCAATGTCCCACCCCAAAATCAGCAGTTTGCAAATGGTCAACTCATTTTAAGAAGGGATGAAGAGGAAGCCCACAGTGACAGACTGTCCATATCAATATGTGAGGAAAACGTTCACCTTGCCTGTGCCCTAATTGAAAAAGACCTGTGATTAACGACAGAAACAACAGCCACCACAGACATCTCAACAGGTTCTGCTTACATAATTCTGACTGAAACATTTAAGTTGAGACAACTTTCCACTCAATGAATGCCAAAACTGCTGTGCCCAGATCAGCTGCAGAAAAGAGCGGAGCTTTTCATGAAAATTTTAAACAAGTGGGATCAAGATCCTGAAATCTTTCTTTGAAAAATTACAACAGGAGATGAAACATGACTCTGTCAGTACAATCCAGAAGACAAAGCACAATCAAAGCAATGGCTACCAAGAGGTGGAAGGTGTCTCTTCACAGCAAAAGTGGAACAGTCAAGAACAAAGGGCACAGCAGCTGTTCTGGGGATGCTCGAGGCATTTTTTCTTGTTGACTTTCTGGAGGACCAAAGAACAATAACGTCTTCTGAATACAAGACTGTTTTGAGAAAGTTAGCCAAAGACTTAGCAGAAGAACACCCAAGAAAGCTTCACAGGAGAGTCTTTCTCCATCACAACACACTCTTGTTTATTTCTCTCACCAAACAAGGGTGATTTTGTGAGAGTTTTATTGGGAAATTATTAGACCTCCACCTTATGTCCTGATTTGGCTCCTTTTGACTTCTTTTTTGTTCCTAATCTTTAAAAAATCTTTAAAAGCCACATGTATTTTTCTTTCAGTTTATAAGGTAAAAATACTGCATTCACCTGGTTAAATCCCCAGAACCCTAAGTTCTTCAGGGGTGGACTGGTATCATCTCTTCCAAAATTACCTTGACCTTGTTGGACTGTATGTTGAAAAATAAAGTTTGCATTTTTTTATATTTATCTTTTAATTCTCTTTTCACAGACTTTGTGAAGTGCTGTCATAGTTACATCCTTGAGGCACAAGCTTAAGGAAGGTGGCCTCACTCTTTTGCAGATTCTTCAACATGGAGGCTTCCAAGCAGAGTGCTCTGGCCACAGCAGATTTGGCTCCAACTTGGATGTGAATGTGTGTGTGTCCTTTTCCCCTGGGCTTGGGTTCCCCAAAGCAGCATGACCTCATCTCCTCAGGGAGGAGTGGAGCTGGAGGTGAGAACACACTTTCCTCATACTTTCCCAGTTTGGTTTTAGAAATCTCAAGAGTCTGTGAAATTGTGTTTCCACAATTAACTGTTGGAGTAGGAGACTCCTACCCCATCCCATCATCAGGGTAATTTTTTCCTGTGTTATAACAGAGAGGCACTTGGCCAGGGGCACGCAAAATGAGTGAGAAGCTGGAGAATCCCAGTGACTGAGGATTCTATCCAAGGGTGCTTCTGACTTGCCCCAAGTTGGGTTTTGCTAGATCATTCCAAGGGATATTTCGGGATATTTTTGTTATAGTCGAATGTGCTCTGGTATTTGCTCACTTTGCTTTCTTTAAATTTTAGGTCCCATGGTAGCCAAGAGGAATTCAATGCCGGTGTTCAATTCATTTTATGTAAGTCACAGAAAAATCTGATTTCTGGACTGTGTGGAGTCCTCATCAAGCCTTCCCCTTGGCCTAGGAAGTATTCTGTGCCAACTTCTAGGAGAATTCCCCACCCCCTGGTACAAGTTCCAAATATGGGACTGGCCAAGAGCCCTGGAACCTGACCAGGTTCTGTGGATTTGGAAGTTGGATGAGGGTACAAATCTACTTCCAGGGGCATGGAAACAATCTTCCTCTTCATACCAATGCAGACACCCTCTGGCCACTGGCTCAGTCACCCTTTAATTTGGATCAAAGAAAAATCTTGATGTCGGGAAGGAGCAGGTGGTCCATTCAGAGGCTATGGAAATCTGTGTATCTTGGCAATGACCTCCCAGGACTACCAAGGAAGTGTGGGGCCTGTGAGAGGCAGCTGACCCCTTGACTGTGCAGTCAGCTATTGTGATCACAAGCGGAGACATCATCTGTGAATGCAAGCATGTGTGTAACTCTGTACCAGGGAAACCCTTCTGAGTAGGCTAGCACATTCAATGTGGGTGTGACCTTCACTTGACCTTGAGCTTCTGATTCAGCTCAGCTATAATGAAGGCTCCTGTGACCAATGTAGACCGAAATGCAAAAGACCGCGTCCAAACTGAATAGTCAGCTTCCCCTGGCATGTTTCCTCTGGCTCCCGGTGCTGGGAAGAGAAGCATCAGGGGTCCATCAGCCTTCCTTCCCACTAACACCATCCTCCAGCGCCTTCCCCTGGACCTCAGGGACTAGCCTCCACCACCTGAGACCTGGCCAAGGGATTGTCTCAAAATCCACATCTCCAGATAGTCATGACTGCCCCGCTAGCATGAGGAAGCAGGAGGTACCACAGTTCCCTAAATGTGACATTTAATTGGCTACAGCATAAGTCAATCACAAGTGCCATACCCACAGTCCCAAGGCAGCCCTGTTCCTCTGTGTTTAACTAACTAAGAAGTCACCAGACTGCTTCCCTGGGCCCTGCATCATGTCACCATGCAAGCAGCATCGACTCCCCCACATCCTGGGTGTCTCCTGGCCATCTCCCTCCAGATAGGGTTTTTTTAGGAGCAGGTCAAGCCAGCCTCCCACCCCCTCCTCTGCAGGTCTCCCACACTAATGCAATGTAGCATGGCCTTGCCTGGATGGGCCACAAGAAAGTAAGTGCCTTCTCCGTGTGACCCCTATTCTGACCTGTGGGACCCCATATGCACGGAAAAAATGGCAAACCTCACAAGCCTGTGGACCTTCCAGGTCCTCAGTACCTGGGCTTCCCTGCCTGGAGCAACAAACAGACTGAGGACATGAAAACTTTGGAAAGATCCTTGAGGACTCACTTGGTTCCGGTCAGGTGTGCACAGGGCAGTGTCCTGTCTGTCTAAATTTGTCACTACCGGCTAATTCTCCTCCTCTCCGATGTCAGAGTACTCCCTCTGCCTCTGTATTCAACCTGACTGGACCCTGGATTTGACTAATCTCAGCATGGGAGCTGTCCTAATGGGCAGAGACTCGGTTTATGGTGAAATGCATTAGATTGAGAAGATAAGGTCTTCCTCAGAGCCCGGAATTCCCGGGGTCAGAAGTGAGTTTTGCAACAACTCCAGGGACAGATTGCCCCATGGACTGGAGACCTCAGCCCCGGGAGGATGTTAGGATGCAGTGGATTTGGCCCCATCCGGCCCTGTGGAGTCAGAATCTGCCTGTGAGGCCATCCCCAGGTGAGCATCGGAGACTGTCCCCAAGTGAGTCCTGTGTGTGTCAGAGTTGGAGAAACATGTGCAGAGAAACACACACAGCTCAGGAGGGCCACACAGGGCTCCAACCTGGCTCTGCCGTGTGCGTGCTACATGAGGGTGAGTGGGTGACTGCACTGCCCCAAGGCTCTCATCCACCCACCTGGCAAGAGGCCCCTGGAAGCATTTGGTTATTTTAACACCCTTCTGCTGCAGAATCATCTCATGTCGTGTGTGGTGGTTCCTACTGCCATGAAACAAATCCCCTTCAAACTTAGCACCTTACACTAATGGTTTGTGCTGTGTCCCACGGTATTTTCTTTTTTTTATTTTTATTTTTTGTTTTAAATTTGTGGGGTACAATTCAGGATTAGGTGTACAGGTGGTCATCATACAAGCAAAGTTTGGGCCTCCCTTTGGTCCCCATTTCATCTGGTTTGAGATCAGGTACACTTATTGATATTATGTGCTCCCCCCATGGGATTTTCAAATGCACCCTGGACATGCATGGGTTCTAAAATCCTATCTATCATGATCTGAGTCTACCTGGCTCCATTTTACACATAAATACAAAGTTTTGATGTACATTTAATTTCCTTGGAATGTAATTACTGGAGAGGGAGAATTGTATTATACTTTGTTCAGAACTTTCTCGGGAGAGACCACCATACCAGAAAATCTCATCGCCAGTGAAAATCCTTCTGGTGGCATTTGAGTCTCCAACAAACACCCCTGTGTGTAACCTATGTTGTAGGTGTGGCATTCTCCATGCCTGTATGCAAGAAAACAAGCACTCAATCACTTCATTATGACTTTTGATAAAGCTGTACCAAGCAATTTGAAATATATATTATTGATCACAAACTATTTTCATTCTATTGCTAACTTGTCTTGAAATGAGGACATTATTATATTTGTTTGAGGTTATTATGCATTTATTTTATATTCCATGGATTTTTTTTTAGGATAGTAAAGAAACAAAACACAGAATCATATTTTTAAAAGAGATTTTTGTGAGGAATAACTGAAGAACCACTCTTTTAGATCACTAGTCTTCAAATGTGTGTTTTAACTTGTGCACCCCCAAAAGAAGTTTGAAACACATTGTGCACATTTTCAAATTCACATCTAAAATATTTCATCATGAGTTTAAGTAGTCGTGCTCTTCAGCATGGTGTATACTGTGCATTTCCACCAAAACTGTGGAGCTGATCAAACTTGAGGGAAATGCCTGCCATATAACCTAAGGACAAAGCTAGGCCTCATTGACCAACCACCCAAATTAGTTGTGCTTTCTAATGGAAAAGGGTTGTTTTTCTTGTTAACAGATGACTCCAGGGATGATCATCTTCTACTGTAATTCTAATTCTAAGGTGGATAGCAGACAGATGTTTAGTCAAATAAGAGGGTAGATAGTTGGATGGAAAGATGGACGGATGGATGGATGGATGGATGGATGGGTGAATGGATGAATGGATGGTGGATGGAGGATGGAATGATGGATGGAATGATGGATGGAATGACGGATGGATGGATGGATGGATGGATGGATGAAATGATGGATGGATGGATGGATGGATGAATGGATGGATGGTGGATGGAGGATGGATGGTGGATGGAGGATGGAATGATGGATGGAATGACGGATGGAATAATGGATGAATGGATGGATGGATGGATGGATGGATGGATGGTGGATGGAGGATGGATGGTGGATGGAGGTTGGAATGATGGATGAAATGACGAATGAATGGATGGAATGACAGATGGATGGATGGATGGATGGGTGGATGGAAAATGGATGAATGGATGGATGGATCAGTAGACAGACAGGCAAAGGATATAGTCTTATCTTGATTTTGATACGTTGGTAGAAAAAGACCTATAAATATCTTAGGGAAGTTCTCTTTGTTTTGCTTGCCTGGGGACTGCCCTTGGAGAGCATGTACCCTCAAAGTCCCACTTTGTCTTAAACCCTGGGGTGGTTTGCCACGGTAAGATTCTATACTTTTCTTTGGTCAAACAGAAGAAGAGCATCATGAGAGGGAGGTGAAAATAAGAAGAAGGAGATGAGTTCCATGGAAGTTGACTCCACTAAGACTATCCATATTCAAGTAACTCCAGGAAGCCTCATGTCCCTCAGGGGAACCAGAGCTGTTCCAGAGCCTTCTATTATGGGTATTATGGGTCAGTAACATTCCAACATGACACCTCCCATTCTCCATGGCCACTAGTCCACTTCAGGCCCATAAGCTTACAGAGGTCAAAGAGGTCAGGTGGCTTGTCCAAGGGCACAGACAGGTGGCTCAGCTGGTCTCAAAGAGACCCCCAGTTTGCCTCTTGCCTGTCAGCCCAGCCCATTTCCCTGGGTAAACTCAGCTGAGGAATGGAGGCCACTCTCCTGGACGCGACACCTCCGACTCAGCTTCCCCCACATACATAAGCCACCTGGGAGGCAGAGGCAGGACATGGTTCCCCAGTACACAGGGGCCGCCTTCCTGAGAAGGCCCCGTGCCCATCTACTTCCCAGGCCTCTCCCCTGTTGAGGGGCTGGAGCATTGAGCCAAGGACCTCTGAGGCCAATCCACCCATGGAAAGCTGGCCTCCTCCTGAGGCATCTCCAGTTAAACTGCCAGTCCCAGAAGCCTTTGCGCAACAAGGTGGTGTGCCCTGGGATTACAACACCCACTAGGGTTGGTCGGCCTCGCAGCCAGACAGGGTTGCAGAAATGACCGTTGCATGTGGGTGTTCGGGACGGAAGACATTGTGTTCAGGCTTCAGCTCAAGGTGTGGGGCACAGGTTTCAGTTTGCACTGGGGCTGCCTGGCTATCTGAGGTTGTGAGCTGCGGCCAGCTGACACTCTCTACCTCTCCCCAGGACCCTGAAGAAACTAACCAGACATCCCCGGGGCTGCTTGTTATGCCTGAGAAATAACAGCGGGAACAATGGGCACTTGGAAAAACCGTGACCACAAGGTGGCAAGAAGCAAACAGAACTCACTAGTAAACTCACCAGAGGCAGGAAGAGACGAAAGCAAAGGATCTGAGCCGAGTGGTTGTGAAGCTGCCAGGGCACTGGTGATGCGGGACGTCTGAATGTGTTTCTGCGCTCTGTTTACAAGAGGATCCTGCACACAGCAGGGGCCCTGCGCAGCATGACACTGGACCTCCTGGTCTGTCTCATTTCCCCAGCCATGTTTTATGTGTGATTTATTTGGTGGAGTGTGTGGAAGTGACTTGTCTGTGGAGGGGATGGCACCCTCAAGCGAGAATGCCAGGAGACTCCTGGGAGACATGTTCGTTCTGTCCTGGCCCCAAACCTCAGATTGAGGAGCGCTGTGACCGCCCCACGCTGCAGGTCACACCTGTGCCTGGTTACCAGAGGGGGGTGGTCTTTTTTAAAAGATTTTATTTTGAAAAATATCAAACCTACAAAAAGTTGGCAGGTAGACAACCAGGAGCCTTTCCATAGACTCACCTGCTAAAGTTTTACCAGACCAGAGCACACTCCTGCATTCTCTCGCTCGTGCTCTCGCTCTCTCTCTCTCACTCTCTCTCTCTCTCCTTCCCTCCCTCCCTCTCTCTCCTCTTTCTCTTTCTTTTTCTCACTGTCTCTCTCCCTCTCTCTCTTTATCTCTTCTTCTCTCTGTCTCTTACTCTCTCTTTATCTCTCTCTTTCCTTCTCTCTCTCCCATTCTCTCTCTGTCTCTCTTTTTCTCTCTTTGTCTCTCTGTCTTTCTCTTTGTCTCCCTCATACTGTCTCTCTTTCTCTCTCTCTCTCTGTCTTCTTTCTCTTTATCTCTGTCTCTCTCTCCCTGTCTTTTCTTTCTCTGTTTCTATCTCTTTCTTGTTCTCTCTTTATCTCTCTTAATCTCTGTTTCTTTTTTGTCTTTGTCTCTCTCTCTCTCTCTCTCTCTCTCTCTCTCTCTCTCTCTCTGTCTCTTTCTCTGTTTCTCTCTCTCTCTCTCTCTCTCTCTCACACACACACACACACACACACACAATTCTTATTACTGCTGAATCTTTTTCAAGTAGTTTGCAGATGCCATGACCACTAAGGAACATTGTCCCCAGTGACCTGCTCTCCCCTCATATCCAGTCCCTGTTCGACTTTCCCCAACCATCCTGACGATGCTGTTCACGGCAGCCCTTTCCAGTTGTGGACAGTGTGTTGCATATGACTGTCTTACCCCTGTCTGGGACATACCTTGGTCCTTCTCTCTTCCTCATGATACTGGCATTTCTGGAGAACGCAGGCCAGTTATCTTGTAGAGTTTCCCTCACTCGGGTTAGTCTGATGTTTTCTCATGATTAGACTCGAGCTGTCCAACAAGAACACCCCACGATGCTGTCCCCACTCAGTGCCCCGTCTCCTGAGACTGTGAAGCCATTTGTTATCTTAACAGAGATGTGGACTTTGATCTCTTAGTTAATGTGGGGGTCCCCCAGGATTCTCCACTGCAAAAGCATTTTTTCTTCCCTTTGCAATTAATACTTAGTCTTGATAATGAGAAAATCAAATTCTGCCAAAATATTTAGAGGTTTGTTCTGAGCCAATAAGAGTGACCACAGTCCAGGGGAACATGGTCTCAGAAGTCTTGAGAAAGAAACCCCAAGGCCCTTGGGCTGCAGTTGGGTTTTATATGTTTCAGGGAGACAGGAATTACAGGTAAAATCATAAATCAGTACACAGGAGGTGTACATTGACATGGCCACAAAAGGTAGGATATCTGGAATTGGAGGCTTGTGAGGCACAGGTGGGATTCAGGAGGCTCTAGTGGGCGATTGGTTGAAAGCAAAAAGCATGGTCTAAAAACTCAGAGTTGGTAGAAAGGAATGTGTACATGAAGAGATGGGGCATCTGCCGTCTGCCACGGGGTGTCATGCTAGAGCCAGGTTGGGAATGAGCCACAGGATACCGGGTCAAAAAAAGACCCTTGGTTTCTCAAGTCCCTTAGAAGGGAATTTGAGCAAGATAAAAAGTCAGAGTCCAGTCTTCATCCTCAATCTGCAAGGACATAAGAGAGGTGCAAATGCCCCGGGCCAAACACACCTCCACCCACGGTTGTAGCATCCATCAATGATTCTTGCTGTGGCTGGGTGCAGTGGCTCATGCCTGTAATCCCAGCACTTTGGGAGGCCAAGGTGGGAGGATTGCCTGAGCCCAGGAGTTTGAAACCAGCATGGGCAACTTTGCAAGACCTTGTCTCTACAAAAAAAATAATAAACAAAATTAGCCAGGCATGGTGGTACATGCCTGTAGTCCCAGCTATTAGGGAGGTTGACGTGGGAGGCTTACCTGAGCCCAGGAGGCTGCAGTGAGCCATGATGGTGCCAGTGCACTCCAGCCTGGGCAACAGAGTGAGACCCTGACTCAAAAAATAATAATAATAATCTTGTCTGAATCAACTTAATATTTTCTTCAAATAGACTCATTTTTGCTTAAATATTTTAAGAGGAAATAACACAACCCTGCCATAAATAAACTGCTAATATCATTTTTTAAAAAACAATAAGCATAAAAGTCAATACAATCAGAAAGATCTACTACAATTGCCTTCTTAGGACTCTGAGCTGGGATTTGCTCACCACTAAAAAGGAGGAATTCTCATGTGCCTGACAGTTGGAAGGCCCCGTAGGCGCCCCCAAAGACTCTCTCCACGCAGACCCTGCCTGCAACACACCAAGATGCCCCCACAGCTCATTCTCCTTGGTGGATAGTGATATCCAACCGTGTGGTGTGGGGAAGGGCCGTCCAGCCAGGGCACCTGAAAGGGACCTCCATGGGCAGGTTAGGCTCCTTCACCTGCAAACTGTCATGTGTCCCACCAACTGCAAACTCCCTTTTTCTTCCCAATGGAGCAACCCGGAAAACCAGTCTCATGGTCCAACCCATCTCGTACTAACAATAAGTGTGAGAAGGGCTGGCTCCCAGCTGATCCTGGCTGCAAAGGCAAGAACTTCTGTAGACCTTACTGACTTCTGTCTGGGTCAAAACTGGGTTTGACTTTTGGTTTTTTTAAACCACCATTTTTATTGGCTTTCTTTCTCTGTCTGTCTCTCTCTG
>CAUYQG010003581.1:0-21887 GCA_963574415.1 Tarsius wallacei
AAAAAATATATATATATATATATATTTTAGTACTATTATTTTAAAGTATATATTTTTAATACTATTATTATTATAAATTAACAAGGAAAGAAATTCTAGGCAACTTGGATATAAATAGATCCCACACAATGACTACAGAGGTGGGCAGCAAAGACTAGCAGGATAGGGAGCTGGTAAAAATAGGCAGCAAATCAGTTTCAACCCAATAGGCCAGTTTCCAGCCCCATTTCTCATAACAAAGGTATGTTTCACTACTCAGTTAAGGCAAAGACTTTGAGTAAGCCGTTTAACCTATGGGAAATGTTGACGCTACTTTCCTAACTGATTATATAACCTGCTTGTCAAGATAAATCCATCTATTTGCATGTCTTTGAAGCACTGGCACACTCTACAGATGAGTGGCACCACCTTTAATTTTATTCTAAAGTTTAAGAAAAATGCTTTCAAAGATCAAGTTTAGCTGAGACATGTTATCAACTTACCATTCCTTCTCCCTCCTAAATGTGATCTGATAAAGAGAGACTATATTGTAATGAGCACCGAGTTCTTAAGGTAAAGAAGCCTTAAACACAAAATACCTTAAGTTGGGTTTCCTAGGAGCAGAACCTAAGACAAGGATTCTTGTGAATGTCATTTATTGAGCGAGTGTTCTGAAGAGAAGGAAGTGAGGGAAGCATGAAGGACTGGAAAAGAACTCTGAGCAATGATGTGATCTTGGCTGGAGATTAACTTCTGCCTAATCCTAAATCATGAATTGTACTTAGAGTTGTTTCCATATTAAGGAAAGAGGGTTGACTATTTCCATATGAGTCAGTCACTGGCCTCTGACCATTCACAGGGGGTAAATGTAATCTCTCTGCCAAGGCAGTTATCCTTTGGAAGACAGTGCTCAGGAGAAGAACGCAGCTTTGAAAGATGAGCAGCCAACCCTCGCAGCAGCCGGGGATTGGGTGCACCAACAGTATCCACTCCTCACAACAATATCAATTGTTCTAATTTTCTTCAATTTTATTGGTCCTTGGAGCCCATATAAATTCTTTGTTTTGGCACTTCCTTTCCCCTGACACTTAAAAAAAATCACCATGACCTCTTCCTTCGATTTTTACGCCGTGAAGTAAAAAGGGAATATCCCTATTAATACCCTATTTAATAAAACAATATTGAAAACAACAGAGAGACAGATTCTGGGTGAAAAATTAGCATTTGATGACATTTTCTTTGGTTCACAGTTCCTCATTGTCTATTACATTTTAACAATGTAAAAAAATCATGTTATTTGCTCTTTATCCTACAAGGAATATTGTTGTGTATCTTTGGGTCAACTTTTTCAACTTGAAAATTTTCACAATTAGAAAGAAAAGAATTGGGTCATCTGTATAGATATAATACAGGAATAGTAATCACAAGCTTCTCATTGTGGCTCAAGTTCTCCAGCAATCAGAGTCTGTGAGCTATATACCATAGACCATAATGCAATCTGTATGGGTACAATCCAGGGCAGCAAGAGTATGGGGAAAGAAAGTGAAACAGGAAAGGAGAAAAGGCAAAAAGAGTGGAGGGATGGGATGCAGTTGGCATAATAGCCAATTGTATGCATCTCTTTCCAATTCACCATCCAGTGACATCACCTTGATTGTTTGCAATTGGCTATGATGGAAGTATCTATACCCTGGAAATTAGCAGATGCTACAAATCAGAACTTGTTGTGTTGCCTAGAGAGTCAGTTTTTAAACACATACCAGTTGAGGGAAACTGCTAGGGGAGGAAGGGGCGTACCTCATCAACAAGGGTACCTGCATGATCAATGTTTATATACCTAACCCTGAAATGTACACCACATCTTTGTATTAAGAAGTAAATAAATAAGTAAAAAACACATACCAAGCATAACACTGAGTATTACCAAACTAGTCACAACTTTACAAGAAAATGCAGCCGGTCTGTTCACTGGACAAACGTAATGAAGCAGCCTACTGGTGGGGAGGAAGGGAAAAAACGTTATTTGTTGGCTTCCTCATAATGCCTGTCCCACAGAGCATTAACTCTCCCAAGTCCCATTCCCTGAGGTACAGCCCTTTAGTTCCATTCTGAATTTGTGGAATGAGTCAGAGCTTGTGAGTCCAGTCTATTTTGACACTGAAGCTGCTCAACATTTGTGCGATAAGCCTGTCCCAGAGTCCTGCTCTTACTGCTAGTGAGACTGAGGTGCTGGAAGAGGAGGCAAATGAGAGAGCAGTGGGTCTCTCCATGAAGCACTTCCCCAAGCACCAGCAAGGCACAAGGGGCCAAGGGAATGTGAATACATTGGACGGGATAGATCATCTTTTACCAAGGAATATATGTTAGACAAGAATCTTTATCAAACTTCATGCTGTCTTCATATAATGCAAATGTAGATTATCAAAATTCTGCTCGGTTAAAGAGAAAAGAAGCAGTAGGGGGTTCTAAACGTTGAACGACCTGGTGAAAATTCGATGTCATATATCACTTCTGGTGGCCCATCTATCTTTTCTTTGACACACACCTGATGATGCTTACATTTTAACATTAGCATATCCTAATTAATTGTCAAATACCAACAATTGTAATTCAGGAAAGGCCAAACAATGCAGAGAAATTACTTATTCATCTGGAAAGGTCAGCCCAATTATAGTAGATAAAGGCTTGTACTGTCTTATGCTCCTAGTTAATGTCAGGTATCTGCCATTCCACGCGTTCAATAAAAATGTGTTAACTCTACCATGTGCCAGACATGCAAGAATACTAAGAAAATTAGTGCAAGCCTTTACCCCTGAGGAATTCATACTCCAATGGTGGCGGAGAAAGACATGTAAATAAATCGACTTAATGCAAAGAGATAAGGAGAAGGAATATGCTAATTTGATGGCATATTTTCTCAAATGAGATGGCAAAGCAATGCTTAATGCTCTATACAGAACATGAAATTTATTCCGTAGAAAGGTATTATGAATGCCTAGTAATTTCAGAAACGGTCTTCTCATCCATTGCTTGCAATGCCTGTGCTGCATAGTGAAACACCAGGGCTCAGATGCTGAAGTACACTCTGGAGTCGATCGTATTTCATGGATTCTGATTGCATGCATAAACAGAACCACTTACCTGTGCTAATACAAGCACTTTGCACGTGTGCATTCAGATTCCTTACAGGCCCTCATGTGTAGGTACTATTATCATTCCTATTTTAGAGATGAGGAGACTAAATAATGTATGGAAAGGTCACAAAGTGCGTGGCATAGTAAGCATTTCAACCCAGATCATGTTACGCCAAAGTCCACATACTCTGCAGATTGACTGCCTGTTAGTAAACTGTTAGTGATCCGTGATGCGATAAGGAGCTTGTGCCAGAATGTAACTTATCTATATGTCAGTAAGCACATTGTTTAATTCATCTAACTTTTTTTGGTATCAAGATTTTCACAATAAAGTAACAGTGCATTGATTTACATTCCAGTGTAAGCTTCTTATCTTGTCATAAATCATCACTTTGCTTAGCACTATGCTAAGACTCCTAGAAAGACAGTGTCTTCTGTTACTGTAGAGTCATTCTTCTTATCCATGGAAGAAAGTATTAAAGTGCACTTAGTTTGTCTTGAGACAGAAGTGATTCAGAAAACCCCAGCTACCCCTCTAGAGAGTCTGTTCCAAAATTTCCAAACCTGCTGGTCGTGTTGAATATTCTTCATGCCTCCCAAAGAAATACACATCTTAGAGGGAAGTACCAGCCTTAATATTGGCTTTTTTTGGTAATGGTACTATTAGCCAAGCATTGGCACTTTGTGAATACATTACCCCTGTTACACACCCTCTTGGCTGCTTCAATGTGCAAGACAGTTGAGGTGATAAGAACCAGCTCTTCCCCTGCTGGTGCCCACAAGCATCCATTCCGATACTGAAGGACTTGACTATTTCCTTTCCTCACATGGTTTTCTGCCCTCATTTAAGAAGACATATTTCTAAACACGACTACTCTGTAATTCAGTAATTCCAAGAGAAATGAGTGTAAATGCCCAGGAAAAAATATGTTCATAACAACTATATTCATAATAGCCCCAAACAGGAAACAATCCAAATGTCCATCAACAGGAGAATGGATATATATAAATGATGGTATATTTAAACACATTCACACAATGGACTACTATACAGCAATTATAAAGAACAAAATACTAATACACACACATGGACATAATAATTAGTGCAAGTAGTCATACACAGAGTACATACTATATGATGCTGGTTATGTGAAGCTAAAGAATAGGCAAACTGATCAGTGTCAGAACTGATCTAATAAACTAATAGAAGTCAGAATAGTGGTTACTTTTGGTGTGTGTGTGGGGTGGATACAGATGGATAGGGCGCACAAGAGAGCCTTCTGGAAGACTGAAAATGTTCTATATCTTGATCCGGAAAACTTGAAGAAAAGAAACATTTTTTTAAAAGTACTCCAAGAGAGAATAAATATTTAAAAGGTTTTTGGGTTCAGTTAAAGTCAAAATGTACACATTCATTGACCCAGCAATTCCACTTCTAAAAATTTCACCTAAAGAAATAACTATGGGCAACCCTCTTGGGTCCCTTCCCACATTGGGAACTTTTCTGCTCTTTCAATAAATCCTGCTTTCTCAACTTAAAAAAAAAAGAAAGAAAGAAACAACCATGATTATGCACAAAGATTTAGCATCAGCATATTAAAGCCCTGTCTGATTGGAAACAACCTACGTTTTCCATACATGGGGACTTGGTTAAGGAAATTATGATATAACCATAAAATGAACTAATAGATATAAATAAAACTTGAGGTTGTAGAGAATATTCACTGTCATGAAAAATGTTAACAATATTGTGTTAAGTGAAAAGCGGTAGGTTACAAAGCAACATGGAAAATATACATCTATTTTTATTTTAAAAGTTGGTACATATACATACATTTTACATATAAAAAATTTAAGCCCAGGCTCGGTGGCTCAGCCTGTAATCCCAGCACTTTGGGGGGCCAAGACAAGTGGATTGCCTGAGCCCACGGGTTCGAGACCCGCCTGGGCAACTTGGCGAGACCCATCTCTACAATAAATCAAAAATTAGCCGGCCACGGTAGCGCATGCCTGTAGTTCCAGCTACTTGGAAGGCTGAGGCGGGAGGATCGCCAGAGCCCAGCAGGTCAACACTGGGGTGACGGTGAGTGTGTCACTGCACTCCAACCTGGGCGACGGAGTGAGACTCCAACTCAAAAAAAATTTTTTTAATGCATGAATATATATTTATATTGTATATAAAATATTAGAAGTCGATTTATCTACACATTAAACTCAGGGTTTTTTAATCTTTGGGATTTTTTGAACTTTTCACTTATTTTCAATGATGATTATTTATTACTCATGTCATCAGAAAAACATTAAAAATAAAGTCTGTAAGCTTTGTGCCTATTAAGTGTGTAGGTGTCTAGCAATATGAAAATGTAAATGAAGTTATTAGACAAAAACAAATTGCATCATTTTATGAGAAAATGTAAATACATCAGCCAAATTTCGAATGGGTGAATTAAACTACCCTGAAACCAGTGATTACACCCTGAGTGACTTCACAGTAGAATGCCTTCACTAGTTTTGAATAATAATACATATATAGCCTGGTGTCAGTAATTCTCCATTATAAGAACCTTGAGTTGAACCAAACACTTTAAAAACAGTGTAACACGGTAACCCTAAGTCCAAGAGGGCTTGCGCATAATGTTTACCTATTCCAAAGAAGTCACTCAGAGGCCTAGCAGGGAAAGATATTGCTTTATTAGAACTTACAGAGGCACCAATGGCGGCAGTCAGTAAAAAATTCGCGCCTGAGGACAGTACGAAAAGCAGTTTTATAATCAAGCAAGTTCATTCAAATTGCTATATGGTGTTTACGATTACACTGATTAAGAGTGATGCCTACATTGCTTTCAGCATTGCTCGATCACCTGCACCCCATCATTCATTACTCGAAATGTTCGTATCCTTTAGCTTGATCGCCAGCATCCATGACTCATCACTGGGAATATGCATATCTTTCAAAGATCAGCCTTGGCCAGAGGACTACTTTCTTCCCCCTCTTCTTTCTTCCCACCTGAGGGGGAAGAAAGAAGCCAGATATAGGGGGAAAAGAGTCTATGTCTGGACAATACCCTATAAACAGCTGCGATTCCCCAATTGCTGTCACTTAATGGGCTTCTTGATGGAGATTAAAAAGATGATAACAATTCAGCTTTAAGTCAAGAATTTTTTCTTTTGTCATATTTACCTCAAAGAACTTGTCAATTAACTGAAGGGAAATTTTACTGCTCTGAAGTTTTATAAAATAAAGGTTTGCTGATATTAAGAGTTTGGAGTCTGTATTGTCATTTTCTTCCATTCACCACTGAATGCTTAAAGACCTTAAGAGAGCTACTTTTTTTCTTTGAAGGAAAAAAAATGGGTATAGGGATATCAACTGTAGCAACATCAAGTTAAATGACAGTGTATTTTAGCAACTCAAACTTAATTTCACTGATGCCACAACATCCTAAAGTTATCAGATATGCTTTGTTACAAAACCCCTACAAGGGATAGCTGTAGGCAGTTGAATTTTTTTTCAGTGGGAGAAAGGTAACTATGGTAACTATTTTTATCTATTAACATTATAATTTAATGTTGGCTAAAGCTGCCTACAGCTTTATTGGTAATAGTCAGCTATTAAGGAAAGTCTTTGGAATATTTTTCTAGAAATCCCAGTATCTGTGTTCTTCCTTTGCCTGCTAAGTAGTCATTAAAAGAAAATTACACAGGCACAGTAACCCAGTTAAAATTTTCGAAGCTTTTTGCACCATTGCTTTAGCTGCTGGTGGGTGATTTGTTTTAATGTACCTCACCATTTTTTTGCAAAGCATACTTTGCCTAGACTGTACACACAAAAAATTATATAACATTGTGATAGCTATGCTATATTATATATTCTACTCTCTCTCTCTTCTAAATACACTGGGGAATCCCTTAGCTAGCTGCTGGAGATTTTTTTTTTCCTCCAAGCTTCTAGGTTGGACTTTGGGGTGATGTGTGTGGAGGTCAAATTTATAAATCTATCTAGCCCGGGGGCGATGGGAAGGAATGTGCATGTTTGTGTGTTGGTGAGAATGAGGAGAAGGCCATAATAAAGGTCAATCAGGAAAGGCTTTAAGATCAATTGGCAAATTGTGATTAATATGTTACAAACTGTGGTCTACCAAAAAATGTCTAAACCAGGGGCCAGCAAACATTTTCTGTAAAGAGCTATATATTAGTTTCCCAGGGCTGCCATTTACAAATTAACAAATTACTACAAACTTGGTGGCTTAAAATAGCAGAAATGTATTCTCTCATAGACCTGGAGACCATTAAGTCTAAAATCAGATGTTGGCAGGTCTCGCTCCCTCTGAAGGCTCTAAGGGAGAATCCTCCCTCTTTCAGCGACTGGTGGTTCTAGGCATATATTGACTTGTGACCACATCACTCCAATCCCTGCCTCCATCTTCATGTGGCCTTCTCTTCTGTGTCTGTGTCTTCTCTTCCTCCTCTTCTGAGGACCCTTGTCATTGGATGTAGGGCTCACTCAGATAAGTCAAGATGATCTAATCTTGACACCCTTAACTTAATTACATCTGCAAAGACCGTATTTCCAAATAAGGTCACATTAATAGGTTCTGGATGTTAGAAAATGGATATATCTTTTCTGGGGCTACCATTCAGCCCGCTACAGGCCAGGTTATAACTAATTTAGGCATTGCAGGCTATATGGTCTCTTGCAACGACTCACCTCAGCTTTTGTAGAGTAAAAGAAGCCAGATACACAAATATGTACACATATGGATGTGACTGTGTTTCCATAAGACTTTATTCACAAAACAGGTGGTAGGCCAGACTTGGCTCATGGGTTTATTGATTCCTTGTTTAAACCTCTTTTCTGGAATTCTTGGACCTTAACAGTCTAGTCCCATCTAAAAATTTTGAAATTAAGCTAACTGTTCCTGGGCATCAAGGAAAATTAAAGTCTAATAAATTTACCCAATGCCCTTTAAATAGGTTTTGCTGACTTCCCACATGTTTTGCCCACTAAATGTAGAGTCTTCTGCAAATATTGCCTGGCAATGGAGTGAGTGTTCAATGTGAATGGTGGTTGTAAATTGCCCCAAAAGTTTTTTTCTTTTCAGCACGTTTGAGTCCCTTGTAGATCCAAGATCTTAGGCCTTTGTCAGACATGGAGTTGGCAAATATTTTTCTCAATCTGTGGGCTGTCTCCCTGCTCTCTTGATGGTTTCTTTGGCTTTGCAGAAGCTTGTTCGCTTGATGAGGTTCCACTTGTCTATCTTATCTTTTATGTCCTGGGCATTTCGAGTTTTGCTCAGGAATTGGTTGCCAGTTCCAACTTCCATAAGGGTGTCTCCAGCATTTTCTAAGGTTCTTATAGTTTGAGGTTTTTAACGTTTAGGTCTCTGATCCATTTAGAGTTAATTTTTGTGTATGGGGATAGGTAGGGGTCCTGTTTCAATCTTTTGCATGTGGTATAAGACAACTTTTTAACACACTTTAAATAAAAGTGAGGGAGGTGGGAGGGACTCTCTTGGATGTGTTTCCTTTCAAAACAGTAAGCCCCTCAAATCAAGATCCTGATACATCTGGCCCCAAATGGGCATACTTAAGCCCCCGAAACCACTACTACCAATTGGACCTGTCACATCCTTCAGGTGCTTGGAGAGAGAAATCTAGGATGTCAGCCTCTACTGAATAAGGTTAGTATGCGAGCTTGAAAGAAACACTAGTGGCTAGAGAGAGAAATTGTATTCCGCTTTTCATTTTTCATGGTGTTTATTCTGAAGTGTCAAGTTAAATTCAGCATCCCTTCTTTGCTTCTCTTGCTATTTTCTAAAAAATAGAGATGGTTCCCAGTCATCATTGCATCCCCATCCTTAATGGAAAGTTGGGTACATTTGTAATGGAGTAAGTGAATGACTTCTTAAATACTGAAATTGCTATGTTAAATAGTCTTTTATGTTATCATTATTATTATTATTTTACTTTTTCCAGTCTCAGAGTTACTTATCCTCATGGAGCTAAATGCAGCACTGTTAAACGGTGCTCATCACAGGGAGTTATGTTATGTTAAACAGTTTTAATTAAAAAAAACTTTGGTGCATTAGGAATAGGAAAGTTCTTAGCATGCATTCAGAAACAGTAGGCACACAGACATTACAAAATCGAGGATCAGACCACAAAAAGGAAAGTCACAAGGTGACAGTTTTATGATAGTGCCAGTACACATTTGATTCTATTGCTTAGACAAGTGAAAATTTTCCCAGCTGGGTCTTTACTTCAAATTAACCTTAGTCTCTAGCAGCAGGAGCAATTATTTGGACCTACATTTAGAGACAGGAAAAGGAAAGAGATTCTTCTTTTATGCCTCATTAGGCTACAGAAAAAGTAACACAATACAAATGTCCCTGAAAGGATTAATGATACAGCTCAAGATAGCTACTATTTGTTCTAATTGGAAATACCATCATCATTTCCTCTGATCTTCGGATCTGGGCATGAGCAGGGATCACAGCTGAACAGTAAGTAAAGGGGTGACTGGAGAGAGAGAAAATCATCCTGAAGTCAACTATTTTTGGTTCTTTCAACACTTTTTTCCCCCAAGTTTGCACATTCCTGGAAGGAGTGCCACAGGGTAGCGTGGTGCAGTACCAATATTATTGAGTGGAAAATGGTTGTCCTCAAGACTATGAGTGTTTTGAGTATGTCAATAGAATCTCACAGGAGGCCGGGCTCTGTGGCTCAGCCTGTAATTCCGCGCTTTGGGAGGCCGAGGTGAGTGAATTGCCTGAGCCTGCCGGTTCGAGACCCTCCTGGGCAACTTGGTGAGACCTCATCTCTACAATAAATCAAAAAATTAGCCGGGCGTGGTAGCGCGCGCCTGTAGTTCCGGCTACTCGGAAGGCTGAGGCGGAAGGATCTCTGGAGCCCAGCAGGTCGAGGCTGCAGTGGCCGATAGCGTCCACTGCACTCCAGTCTGGGCGACAGAGTGAGACTCCAACTCAAAAAAAAAGAATCTCACAGGAGGTCCACATGGAGATGATGAGAGCCTAAGCTGTGGTGTGCACTTTGAGTGAAACTGTTCTGGTGCATGCGCTCCAATTCCTAGAATCCCCATTTAGCAAATGAACTAGAAGAAAGAACGTGTTATTTGAGATAGTCCGTTATATTTCATTTATGTGGAGGAAGACTCTGAACACTCTACTATTATTAATAAAGAATATGATGCTGAGAAGTGATATAGTTTGGATGTTGTCCCTCAAATCTGATGTCGAAATGTGGTCCCCAGTGTTGGAGGTGGGACCTGGTGGGAGGTGTTTGGGTCATGGAGCAAATTCCTCATTAATGACTGGGCGCCCTCCTTGTGGTAATGAGTGAGTTCGCACTATATTAGTTCACCAGAGAGCTGGTTGTTTAAAAGAACCAGGCACCTCCTTCTTCCTTTGTTCTTCGCTTGCCATGTGACACACCAGTTCTCCTTGCCTTCGACATGACTGGATGCTTCCTGAGGCCTCACCAGAAACAGATGCAGGCACTGTACTTGTTATACAGTCTGCAGAACTGTGAGTTAAATTAACCTCTTTTCTTTATAAGTTTCCCAGCCTCGGGCATTCATTCATAGCAATGCAAAGCAGACTAATACAAGAAGCAATTCTAGTTATCTATGAGCTGTCCAGTGACTTTCTATCACATCAGCCTGTTGTCCAGCATCGTGCTTAAGAGAACCTCCAAGAGCCAGACTGTTCTGGCTTGACATTGGTCTCCTCAACTATTGGCTGTGTGACTCAGGGGAAATAACTTAACTTCTCTGTGCTTCAGTGTTCTCATTTGAAAAATGAGGATAATAATATTCCTTGCTTCACAGAGTTGTTATAAGAATTGACATGTTAATCTCTGCAAAGTGTCACATTATCTGATCTATAGCAGATGCTTGTTATATGTCATTTGTTATTGATTCTCTGCATAGTTCTTAACACAGTAATCTATTTGTCCTGTTTATTTGAATTATTTGCTTCATTGTTAATATGATGTAGTCACTAGAATGTAGGCTCTGTGAACAAAGGGATCTTCTTATGGCAATCACTGCTCTGTCCCCAGAATTCAGACTAATGTCATATGGGGAGTAAATAGTCAAAAATACCTATTGAATGAATGGAGTTAGAATCATATGAAGTACAGATGTCTGATCATTATTGAACTACAAAATGGTGGCTTCATAGGTTCAAATTAATAGAATTAATATCCTGGACTTGAGGACAGCCAATCTGAGTTCTCAGTATAGCTGATCTACCCAGCAGCTATGTGACCTTGAACAGGTTTCTTCATTTTCTAACTTATTGTTTGGAGATGATATGTACTCACCCCCAAGAGTCGATGGAAGAATAAAATAAACAATGTGTGTAGAAGTAACTTGCACATAATGAACAAAGCATTCTTTGGAAGCAAAGTAAATTCTAACACTAAAATAGCACTTTAGAATTCCCAAATTTCATTTGTAAGTTTTATCTCATTTGTTTCCTATAACAATAGAAAATGGTGCTGATAAAAGAAAGCCTTATTATGCAACAATAATTATTCACTACGAAGGAATCCATTTAAAACTGCAAGAAAAATTTCAAAGTATATAAGGAAAAAAGGATTCAAATGAGACTTAACCTTAAAAATAAAGTTAAAGTAATTGAAATAGTATTTTTTTCATAAATATAATAATTTTGGTTAAAGTGACAACGAGAAAGAATTATTGAAAATAATGAAGTTTTTTTAAAGAATGCTTTCTGGCAAAAACTATCTGAGAAAACAATGCAATACCCTTTTGTGTTTAACTTACAAAGCATCATCAAAAGTTCACTTTGAAGACATATTCAAAGTTTAATCAACTTTCCCAAGGATTTTTATTATTATTTTGGTATTTATGTTTTTTTCCTTAAAATTTCTGCCCTGTCACCTTTTCCTTCTTCCAGGGTTTTCAGCTGCTTTGGCCAAATCCTTCTGTCAGTTGCTCTGTGTGATTTGTACTGATATCCAGCACTATTTTCATTTATTGCTTGAAATTCTGAAACTTTTCTGAGATTTACAGTTTTGCTTGGCAAAGGATTTGCATGATATTTATAGACTGATGATCAAAGACATTGATTTAATGATGAGAGATAAATACAAATCTTCAGAGAGAAGGGATGTGGAGAGCAGACTAATTTCATAAATGAGCAACTCATTAAAGCATTAGAGACGATTTCCATGTTATGATGGCTTTAGCTTTCTTGTGCCGCCTCATTATCGTGCACTCAGATCATAAAACTAAGATAAAAAGGAACCTCTGTATTATCACTATCTTCATTTCATAAATGATTAAAATGAATCTCAGAGAAGTTTAGTGACTTTAGGCAACATAGCAAGTACGTTCTCGCCCCAATCCATGCTCTTTATGCAAAGGAGTAGATAAATTTGGGATTAAGGGTGAATCTGTTTTCTCTCTCTCTCTCTCTCTCTCTCTCTGGTTACAATTTGGGTTTGTGCTTTACTGTAATAAGAAAGAGTATCTTCAAAGGACCCATCACTTTGAGTAAATGTTAGGATGTCCGAGTAGTCTCAAGTTCTAGACTCAAATCTTTTCTTGTGCGGTTGATTTTGATCGCTATAGAAAATGATTGCAGGTCCCATCTGAGAATTCCTTCTTGAGAAGAAAGAATGGAATAATGGAATGAGTTTTGAGCTGAGAATCAAGATTTATGAGTTCTAGGCTTAGCTCTGACATTGACAAAGTGTCAAAAATCAATTATGACCTTGGGCAAGGAGCTTTCTCATTCTGAGTCTTGGTTTTCTTAACTCTAAGATAAAGATTCTGAACTCATTGATCACCAAAACCTTTTTCATGTCAAGATTCCATATGCCCACCCACCACCTGCACTCTACTACAGACAGTCAGGTGAGCCTGTGCTGCTGTGAATTCAAACTATAGGACATGGCATGGGTAGACTGCAGCTCCATGCTTTCCCTCTCTATATATTCCTCTTTTTCCCTTCCTTTAAACCTCAGGCTCTTTTTTTGTTTTGTTTTGAGTCAGAGTCTCACTCTGTCACCCAGGCTGGTGTACAGTGGCACTCTCACAGCCACCACAGCCTCGACCTGCTGGGCTCACGCAATCTTTCCACCTCAACCTTCTAAGTAGCTGGAACTACAGGCATACGCTACCACGCCCAGCTTATTTTTTGATTTATTGTAGAGACAAGTTCTCATCAAGTTGCCTAGGCTGGTCTTGAATCCCTGAGCTCAGGTAATCCTCTCACCTCGGCTTCCCAAAGTGCTGGGATTACAAGCTTGAGCTACCGCAACCAGCCTCAACCTCAGGATCTTTAGAAGCCAGTGTATTGGTAAGAACATGACCTCAAGAGTCAGGCATACCTAATTTCAAATTCTAGTCCTGTGATATCAGAAAACCCTGTGAGTTTCAGTCTTCTTATCTATAAAATCAGATTACTAGACAAATACTGGCTACTAGTAAAGATTAAATTTGTTAACATTTGCTGCATAGGAAAAACTCAGTAAACACCAGCTTTCTCACCCCCTTCCACATTCTCCAAACACATAAGCTGTAAAACACATTTATTACAAGACTACAACATTCCCTTTACCAGGAAAACAGACATGCAAATGGTTAAGAAAAAAAATTAATTAAATAGGCTAGCATACCTACTTTTAAGCAACACTAATTTAAAAGACCGCTCTTGGAGCTATCATGGGTTGTATGTACATTCCTTTGGAAGTTCCTGAACAAAGCACTAATGTGATCATGTCCAAGTCAGCATCTTCTAGTGACCTTGAACTTCAGGCTATTGCTTGGCTTTCTAGCTCATCTCAGAAAGCTTAGTTTTTTATTACCAATAACGATGTAGAGGATCAGATATTTATTTCAAAGAATTTTCTTAATGTCTCACTGTCTCATATCTTTCAGACAGGCCAAGCTGAGAGCTTCCTAGGTGAACTGGATGTAGTGCTCTTGGCTGATGCTTATGTCCTCATGGCTGATGCACATGTCTTCTTCTGGGCTTCCTTTGGGATGTCAGTTCCTATTTTCTTTCTTTCTTTCTTTCTTTTTTTCTTTCTCTATCTTCCTTCTATCTATCCATCCATCCATTCATCTAGTATCTATCATCATCTAGCTATTATCTATCATATATTTATCTATCATCTAGCTATTTTCTATGAATCATCTATCTATCATTATCTATTATCTATCTATCAACCATCTATCATCATTTGTCTATCTATCTATCTATCATCTAGCTGTCATCTATCTATCTATCTATCTATCTATCTATCTATCTATCTATCTTCTACCTACCTACCTACTATCCATCCATCCTGTGTAAACACTGATGCCACATATTATTTTCTTGATAGAATACTCATAAATAGGTTTTCAGGGGGAAAGTAAACCAAATGCTTGTGTTATTTTATTTAGTTATCCTCCAGAGTACCTTAGATAAAGTCTATTTAATGAAATTATTTTCTACACATGGACTTGCATATTATTTCTTTTGAAGAAATCCAAGCAAAAAGTTATTCCCATCCTCACAGCTCAAATTTCAACTATATGGAAAATGTCAGGTTATCTAGAAGAAAGATCTGAAACCAAGTCAATCTCCAGAGTGCCCAGTTTCATTTCACCATCTCCATCATTGTCATTCTGTGATGCTAGTAACAACAAAGGAGGGCTCTCTGTATGGGATGTGGGCAGAAAGTCAGGGGTTAGGCCACTGATCTGGCAACTAACTGAGTGGTTTATAAATCTTGTCTTCAAGCTTCAGAATAATGGCCAGTTTTAAGTAACCAGAAACCTGAAAGTGACCAAGAGTTGAGGTGGGCATTAAGGATTTGAATAGGTAGATACACCTAAGGAGGAGAGGCCAAACTGAAGGAGGTGGGTTTTATGCATTAAGTCAAGACCCAGTGACTAGCATAAAGAGTCTCAAACTAGTATGGATGGAAAGCTGTTTTTATATGGGTATAGATGACAACCATCTTGCCATTATTTCCTTTGTTCTCATGTGATTAGTGAATGTGGTTCTATTCCATAATACTGGTACAAAAAAATGAGCAGCTCTGATAGCTGCTCTGGTTGTCTTACTGTTTGTTTTCTACAGCAAATGTCAAAGCCCATCTGTGATATTTTAAATGATGATGGGAAGACAGGGCCATGTTCCTAAGTTTCACAGACACACTTCCTCGATACATCAGTGAACTTTAGTGTGAATCATTATTTCACTGCAATAAGTGGAAGAGTCCAGAGAGCAGAGAACACAGTGTTTCCCTCTCCTAGGAATGCTGTGGCGTCTGGCACAGGCTGTGGCTCATGGCAGACCTTCACATACACAGTTTGGCCAGAGATACTTAGGCTCAGAATGTTAAGAGCAAAACAGATAAAGCCAGCTCTGTTCTGAAACAATGTTTTTTCCTTAAGCCATCACTTTCCCTGAGTCAGAAACTTTACTTGATCAATAATGACTTTTCTGAAAGCCATTATTTCAGAACCCCATAGATTGACTTTTGGGGCTGCAAGGCCCTGCACATCTGTCACTCCTCTTTGGCAATATGCAAGGTGCCACTGCAGCATCTGTAGAGAGTGGATTAATAACACTGTCCTGCTTTGTGTGAGAATCCCCAAGGTGGAACAGGAGGCTCAACACAGAGTTTGCACATGCTTAGCATGCTGGCTGGAATTAAGTACCTCATTTGAAAACCAAGACACACAACGAAGAAAATGGAACAAATCCCCAGCTTTCAATTGCATTGCAAATAGGACCAAGTGAGGCTTAAGAATAGAATTCTGCCTGGATTGTTCTGAATCTAGATGGCTCATCACTTGTAGAAGAGCAATTTGGTTATTTTGATGTTCGAAACTAGGTAAAAGTGTTGACTGTATTGGCTACTTTATCTTTCCATTGAACCATTCATTCACTCATCTGCCAATTATCTGTTGGGTACCCATTCTATGCTGCAGATGAAGCAGAGAAAAAGACAAATGAATTTCCTTTCCTCATGGAGCTTACATTCTGGTGGTAGAGATAGACAATACATGAACAAATACATATGTAACATGATGGTATCAATGAATAATAATAGCTCACAGTGAGGTCATAATGTTTGATACCAGATATTATGAGTGACAGTGACAGAGGATGATCAGGGATGGTCTTTCTGAGAGAGTGTGCTTTGGGCAGAGGCATGAGTTAAGTGAGATTAGGGACCATATAGACATCTAGGAATGAGGTTCCTGGCAGAAAAAGAGAACTCTCAAAGGCTCTGGGAATGAACTGGGCAGCAGTAAGGCTGGTGAGACCGCCAGGGGTGAGTGGGCAGAGAGAGTAGAAGGCATGATTGCTGAGACTCGGGATTTTTGTTCTAAGTGTGAATGAGAAGGCAATGGAGGGCATGAGAAAGGGGGTAAATAAAATCTGATGTACATGTTTAAAAACTACACTGTTCCTCCAAAGGTGTCCATGTCCTAATTCCTGGAACCGTGAATATGTTACCTTACATGATGAAGGGGAATTAAAGTTGCAGATGGAAGCAAGGTGGCTGATCAACTAGTCTTAAAGAGATTGTTTTGGATTATACACATGGCCCAAATGGAATCACGAGGGATCTTAAAAGCAGAAGAAGGTGGGGAGGAAGTCAGAGCAATGCTATATGAGGAATACTCAAGCCAGGATGGAGGAATGGGACCATAAGCCGTGGTGTGTGGGCAGCCTGCAAAAACTGGAGCAGGGAGGGTAATGGGCTCTACACAGAGGTTCCAGAGAGAAGGAAGCCAGACAACTTGACTGTAGCCCAGTGAGGCTCAAGTTGGACTTGGCATACAAAAGAGGAAGATGATGAATTTACTGTTTAAATCACTAAGTGCCTGGTAACTTGTTACAGCAGCAATAGGATGTTACCATACTCTAGCCTCTGTGTGGGATGAACTGCACCATCTAGGAGTGGAAGTAGAGAGAACGCTCAGGTTGCTCTTGTGATTTTATAATCCAGAAAAGATAGTGATGGGGACAAGAATGACAAGGTGAAGGTGGTGGAAGCGTTCTTATTTGGGATACATTTTCAAGCTGATAAGAAATTGTCTTGGATGGTTCCTGAGACTTTGGTCTGAGCCACTGAATCTGAATAACTGGGTTATTACTGATGATTTTACTGACATGAGGGAGACTGAGGAGATATGGTTTAGGAAAGTAATGCAAGGGTTTTGTTTTAGAAATTTAAGTTTGAGATCCCATCAGATATCCAAGTGGAGTTGTTGATTAGGAAATTTGATAAATGACTCTGAAAAGAGGTCAGGGCTAGAAATATAACTTTTAGATGGCAAAGCTTCAACATAGAAAGGACTCTGGTCTAGACAGTATGGTGCCACCATGTCAACCCTAACTCCTACACTTGAAATGTCATGATAGAAGAATGATTCTTTTTGAGGCCCTTATTGTTTGGGGTCTTATAGTTAGCTGATATTCGAACTAAGCTATTAAACTGCCTAATCACTTTATATTCAGCAAAAACTACCCAAATTGCTCAAATTAAGTCCAGGGAACAGTAGAATCTAGTTTATTTTGTTGCAGATTTGGGGACATAGCCATGAATATTTTCTGACCACATGTTCCTGTTTAAACTTATTTGGGCAAACCGGGTGATGAAGACAACTGGGGTTTTGGTGAAGTGGTAGGTGCAGACTTTATTTCAGGTGAAGACAGCTCATCACAACGTCGATGTCTGGAACAGCCTGATGAAGAAGGAGGGGAGGATGCACCACTTCCTTTTCAGGACATGATCTTGTAGGTGCACACATCTCTTCCACTGGTTTCTGCTGGCTCAGAAATAATGTATGGTCCCCATTTAAGGGCTTTAGAAAAATAGTCTGGATGACCACCTGTGTGACTGAGATTTGGGGGTTCAATTACTAAGGGACAAAAGAGAAAGTAGATGCTGGAGACAATAGTAATTCTGTCCCTGTCTGTTCCTCTGGCCATCCTACTATTCTTATGTATCTTCTTTCTGCTCCTAGAACACTCCAACCCCTCCCAAGGGTCACATATCCATTATTACATTCAGCTCAAAGTCTTAAGTCTATAGGTGGTGCATAGTTTTCTTCACTAGGACCGGGAGTGAATGCTTGTGACCCTGTGAACTATAACCTGAAAGGTCAGTTATTTGACCCCTGGCCAATGAGATACAGCAGATAAGGTACTGCATAGTTGCAATTAAAGCACACGAGTAAAAACCAAAAAGCCTCCAACTTAAAAAGAAAGAATCTGAATAGGCAGGCTCATTTTATAGTAATGATCAAATATTGTCCAAAGACCTCTGTGTTTGCTAGAGCCGCCATAACAAAATACACATACTGAGTGGCTTAAACAACATTAGTGCATTCTCTTACAGTTCTGGGGGCTCGAGGTCTAAGATCAAGGTTTCTGGCAGTCTGGTTGCCTCTGAGGCCTCTCTTCTTGGCTTGCAGATGGCCACCTTCTTTCTGTGTCCTCACTTGGCCTTTCCTCTGTGCACATCCCTGATGTCTCTTCCTCTTCTGATAAGGACACTAGTCACTTTGGATTAGGACCCATACTCATAACCTCATTAAATTGTGCCAAATAAGGCGCCAAATATCTGGACCTTTCCCCAGGTCAAAAAAAAGGCCTCAGACATAAAATTTTAAAGGGTCACAAAAACAAAATCCTCAGTGATCAAGATAAAAAATATTTTAATTTTAATGATGTCATTTAAACAAACAAAATGAACTCTGGAAATTTATAAATCCACAATGAGTAAAATATCAATTTTTCATGAAGATAGGATCAGAATCCTGATTTTTCCTTTTTTTTCAGACTCTAGCATTGCTTCTTTTGTTAATTACTGACCCTATCATTATTAAAAATTTTGATATTTTTGTTCCTGAAAGGACCAAGATGGAGTTGATAGACCCAGCGAGCAGCCATTTTAACATTGCTTAGTTTTGTCATGTTTTTCTAGCAGTTCACTTTAACTTGCCCTCTAATCACTAGCCAAGGACAAAACTGGTTTTTCAGAGGTAGCTATTGATAATTGCTTCACAACCCCTCCCCAGCTTGTTTTACAATTAGCTTTTCTATTTCAAGTATTTGCCTCAACCCAAGTTAACCTAATCAGCCAGCCCTTCGTGTTCATGACACCGACAGACCCCACCAACATGGCAACAGTTACGTGACTAACCCACTCATCTGACTGCTATTCATCACCTGATGTTAGTACCTGTGCTTACCTGTCCTCTTTGTGATGATGTGTAACAGATCACTACCCAGTCACCTTAATGACCTGTCCCCCTCATCAAAGGGAAGGTTTAAAAGCATTCAAATTGAAGCAGTCATTTGCCATTGCTTTGTTAAACTCTGGTGTGTCCGTGAGGCTCTTTGAGCTGTGGCCACCATGTTTCCTAGGTGAATCTCCTCTCTCTCTTTCACTTTCTCTCCAATTTACTTTCTAAATAAACTGTATTTTCCAGTCTAACATCTGTGCAATTCTTTTCATCTTTTGCGAGACACTGGATCTCAGACACCCCTCTTTGGGTCTGACCTAACATTTTGGAGATCTCCATTGGGATATTTTAACCTAGTAGTTCATCAAGGATTATTTGCACTAAAGTTGACTGTTTAAAATACTGCATTAATACTGTCTTGATTACTTACTTTTTGGCATCATCTTACATTTTTACTTGAGGCCAGTGTCTTAGCTCTCCTTATCCTTATCCAGCTCCCTTCTCCCTCAACACCTGGCTTCTTGTGGGAATTTTTTCTTGCCCATTGTCCTTTCACTACATCTGAAGTAGACATAGAATAGGATATTGTTTCTGGTGACTAAGCCACATTCATTCTGCTAGTACAGATGCAAAGATACATGAGTGTTTTGAGCATGTCACAATCCAAATTCTGACCACCCAAGTTTCCCATTCATTTGGTTATATAATTTTCTCAATTTCTATGGGACAACAGTCAATGGTCTCATCCAACACACTTCTTAAGCATGAGAGTGTCAGTCTTTTATGTTGCCTGTGCCCTGGCCATCCTATGCTGACTTTGGTCTCTAAGACAAGTGAAGACATTAAAATAGGTTTGGGTGTGAAGGAAAGATCCTTAGTCCAATTTGCACCACTGTGCCCTCTCCCATTTTCCAGAAGGTGCTTTAGAAAAACTTGGGCTGTGGGCTTACTTCCACTAAGCCTACTTCTTCAGAATCACTGGAGTGAAGATCCTTTAAGGCACCAAATATCTGGACCCTTCCACAGGCAAAAGAAGAAGGAAAAAGAAAGAAAAGGTACCTAAATGAGCTGAATTTCCTTCCATCTCTACATTCAAGTAGGCTGGCTCCTACTAGAATTCAGTCCACTCTTGTAGGGCTTTGCTAAAAGTGGCAAGAAGTAGTCCATAATATCAACATATTCCTACTGTGGACTCAGTATGGGTTCTGATGTCCAAGTTATTGCAGGAGACATTGTGGTAGGCAGACTAATAGCCCCACAAATATGTCCACACCCTAATTCCTAGAACCTGTGAATACATTACCTCATATGGCCAAGGAGAATAAAGGCAGAAGATGCAATTAAGGTTAATATTCAGCTGACTTTATTTATTTTTTATTTTTATTTTTTAGATATATAAGAGGGGAGCCCCCCAAAAGAAATGTATTTATTGAAAATTGTGCATTTATTCTTACATATTGGTCTATTTAGAGTCTCAATGTCTTCTTGTTTCAACCTTGGTTGATTGTGTGATGTCAGAAAGTCCTCCATTGCATTTAGGTTATCAAGTTTATTTCCAAATAGGTATGCATAGTAATCTCTGATAATCTTCTGTATGTCTTCAGGGTCAGTTGTGATTTGATCTATTGCATTTCTGATTGTGTTTTTTGGGTTTTTTTTTTCTTTCTTTCTTTCTGTTTTTCTTGGTCATTCTTGCTAGAGGTCCATCAATCTTGTCTATTCTTTCAAAAAACCAGCTTTTTTGTTTTGTTGGTTGTTTCTATGATATTTTTGTCTTCTATGTCTTATATTTGGCTTTTACTTTGGTGATCTGGATTCTTCTGCTGAAGTTAGGGTTTTGGTGGTCTTGTCTTTCCAACTCCCTTAGGTAATTTGTTAGGCTGCTAACTTGTGATCTTTCCATTTTATTGATGTGTGTTCTCTTGATTCTGTGTTCTCCTATTCTCTTGGGAAGTGTGTGATCATTCTTTTTCTTTTTTCTGTGCTTAATACCTTTTTAACTGTCTCCTGTAAAGCTGCATAATCTCTAAGGGTTTGGTGTCTTAGAAGAATTTTTATTTATTTATTTTATTTTTTGAGTTGGAGTCTCACTCTGTTGCCCAGACTGGAGTGCAGTGGCACGCTCCTGGCCACCACAGCCTCGACCTGCTGGGCTCCGGCGATCCTTCCGCCTCAGCCTTCCAAGTAGCTGGAACTACAGGCACGTACTACTACGCCCAGCTAATTTTTGATTTATTATAGAGATGAGGTCTCCCCAAGTTGCCCAGGTGGGTCTCGAACCCACGAGCTCAGGCAATACACTCACCTCATCCTCCCAAAGCGCAGGATTACAGGCTGAGCCACCGAGCCCCGCTCTATTCAGCAGACTTTAAAATAAAAAGATTGCCGGGCTCGGTGGCTCAGCCTGTAATCCCGTGCCTTTGGGAGGCTGAGGTGAGTGGATTGCCTGAGCCCACGGGTTCGAGACCCACCTGGGCAAGCGAGACCTCATCTTTACAATAAATCAAAAAATTAGCCGGGCG
>CAUYQG010003587.1:0-10365 GCA_963574415.1 Tarsius wallacei
GTCTATACAATAAATCAAAAAATAAGTCGGGCATGGTAGCACATGCCTGTAGTTCCAGCTACTTGGAAGGCTGAGGCAGAATAATTGTCTAAACCCAGCAAGTCGAGGCTTTGGTGGCTGTGAGCGTGCCACTGCACTCCATCCTAGCATTTGACTCTTGAAATCTCTAACAAAACTCCAACAGGGAGAAGAAAAAGAATATTGAACATATACTCAAACCAAACACCGGACACATATTATCTTATTTAATTCATATTATCATCATATTTAAATCATATTAGAAAGACATTATTAACCCTAGTTTTTAGATTAAGAAACTGAGATTCAGAAAAGTTAGGTAGCTTTCGCAGTTACACCATAATGAATGGAAAAGACATTTATTAGTACACAGTCACAAAAGCAAATATACAAGTGTTCCTACAAGCTCCACAAAGTCCCTGCTCTCCATCCTAAAGCAAACACAAATTATCTGCAAGAGAATTTCCAGGGTGGACACAACAATATTGCAATGATGGGCTTTTCTAACTGTCTAGTAGGATTAAGTGACAAAAGTTCTTAATTAAGTAGGGGAACTTTTAACTTGGAACACCCTCCCATGAGTAGACTACATTTTTTTGTCTGCAGTCCTATATATTGATTATGCAAAACCAGGAGTGTTGGTATACCCTTTTTACCCAGCCTCATATTTTATATTTCTCCAATGAAGAGTTATTCCTCACAGTCCTTGTACTATTTAAAGAGGTCCTTGGGATGGATCTGGTAATAATATTAAAAGAGTTTGCTATACATGATTTGGGTCTCTAAATGTTAAACAAATCCCCTAGTTCACAGAAGTCTGATTTATTTCTAATGTTAACTCTTCATTAGAGGTAAAATAAATATATACCCATATATATCTTGCACTATTTATGCTGAAGTACTTTAAAATAAGGTGCAGATAATGTAAGAGTTAAGAATCATCAAGCCTTGCATTTATGTTACATAGTTAGATTAGATAGCTTCCTATTAAGAAGATACATATCCACTCAAGAGCTGAGAGATCACATAAAGAGTCTTGACTTAGGTCCACAGATGATAAGCCCTATTCATTAGATCTTCTACATGGCCCCTCCCCTTTTTGTCTATTCTGCCTATGGGCTAACACAAGCTTTAGTTAACCTAGTTGTCAAATGAGTCTTTGAGATGAAGGCATGGCAAGGGGCATGACTTCCAGATAGAGTGGTGGGGACTGGGGAGGGTAGATTTAACAAAGTTGAAGTCAGACAAGATATGGCAAGGGTCAGAAGCAGTACAAGAGTTATTTAGTGCTAACTGAGCCCCTAACCAGCAGGCAGTCCAAGTCTTGAAATGAGGAGAGCAAGGAGGAAAGGTAAATGACGGTCATAGAAACAGAGAGCTTTACTTGCTTCTTCTTGTGGTTTCCAAAAGTCAGAGACCATCTAATGAGGTCTTGATAGGTCTTCTTCCATATAATGGACTTTAGAGTCAGAGAGATCTAGGTTCCAGTCCACTGTTGTCATTTACCAATAGAATAACCTGGGAGGTTTACTTTATTTGCCAGAGCCTCAGTTTTCTCTTGAAAATGGTAATACTGTACCCGTTTTGCAAAATTATACAGCTAAATAAAATAGGCATGCAAATTGCTCTCAGGTAGTCAGTACTCAGATGGTGGTAGTTATTATTATTGTAGCTGTTCTCTTCTCCTAAGTGTTTTACTTTTCATACTCTCCTTAGTACTCTCTAGGAGTCAGAAGGAAGCTTCAGTTGTTTTATCAATTAAACCCCATTTTCTTCATGCCCTAAAGGTACTCAATCCTGGATTTGGACCAGAGATCTGTGACTTAAAGACTTTGAGTGGTACTTGAGGATTAATTGAGGACAGATCAGTTAAATTTTAAAATAAACATTTTTTAAAAAATTTTCTGCCGGGCTCGGTGGCTCAGTCTGTAATCCCGCGATTTGGGAGGCCAAGGTGAGTGAATTTGCCTGAGCCCGTGGGTTCGAGACCCTCCTGGGCAACTTGTCGAGACCTCATCTCTACAATAAATCAAAAAATTAGCCAGGCGTGGTAGCGCACGCCTGTAGTTCTAGCTACTTGGAAAGCTGAGGCGGAAAGATCGCCGGAGCCCAGCACGTCGAGGCTGCGGGGGCCGGAGCGGCCACTGTACTCCAGTCTGGGTGACTGAGTGAGACTCCAACTCAAAAAAAAAAAAAAAGAAAAGAATTTTCTGAGATTTCTGTACGGTGTAGTACAGCTCATATATTCAAAGAATGTGTTGACAAATTTACACAACTTGGTCTCAGGCAAGAATACCATATTATTCATAAAAACTTTAAAATATGGAAAAGCATATCAATCTTAATGCATTTTCAACATAAAATTTTGTTGCACTTTTGTATCAAATAAGTCATGGATGATTAAATTTTTCAACTTTTCCAGTTAGCACACCAAGCAGCCATTATAAATTAGCAAGATAGTGAAACAATGAGCCTTGACTTTCTCAATTATAAACAACGAAAAGCTTTCGTTCTATCAAATTAGAATGTACTTTCATTTTATAAGTGATGCATCCCTGGTAATTAATCCAAATCTGGGTTTGGCATACAAACTTCCTCACAAAGGGAGATTTGATTTAAAGATGCAAATACTTGAAGCAAAAACATGGAAAGTGGCCATCAGATAACTACAGCACCCAACCTTCCTGCCTTCTGCAAGCTGTCTGGCAAATTTACAATCAGAATTATAACAGAAGTAAAGGAAAAGGACTATTAGAAAAATTTCTAGCAACAACACTAAAATAGTGTGATAGGTATTCTGAGTAGAACTCATGAAGAGAATTTGAATGGCCAAAGACACAATGTCTGGAGAACTTGGAAATCCTGGCCTCAAGAGGAACACAGACAGGTTATCAGCAACACAAATAGGCATTAAAATATATAAAATGCAATACATAATGGCAACAAATTAATGGGCTGGTCATCCCCAGAGCACTAAACTCAGCTGGCAACTGGAACAGAGTTTTTACAAAAGAAGACCCTGAACAATCTGTTTTAATCCACTTCACCAAAATGAATTAAAACAATAACAGGCAGAAAGGGGCTCTACAGTCATCCCTTCACTCAATTGTCCCTTTAATAAATCTGCATTTTTAGAGCACATACACTTTTCACAGCATGACAGAGACTATCTAATGTTCACTTGATCTTTTTTGGCATTAGTTTTATCACTCATACCACCTTTCTAGAAAACAACCTGATTCCATTTTGGTGAATTACCTCTCCCAACCAAAGTCTTAGTGGTATAGTGAATCTCACTTCTGTGAATCTTTCCCTTAAATAGGTTATGGCTTGACCAAAACATGAAATGGTACACAGCCCGTTAAAAGAATAAATTCAATCCATACCAGTTAACTCCAAGAAATTTCCACAAGGTAATGCTGACTTATAAAAGCAATATGCAGAGAGGTGTATATGTTAAGTTCTACTTTTGTAAAACAATGAGTTATAAAATGTCTGTGTTTATATACGATTATATGCATTAATAAAGATATGGACAGGCACATACCAGGAGGTTAATAATGACAAGGATAGAGAGGACATAAGAACAAAGATTTAAGAAGTCATGTCAAAAAAAAGTGTACACCATTTATAGTTTAAGTAAAATTTGCAGCACTTTGTATATAGACATAAAATGTTAATGGTAGTTATTTCACTAAGTAGAACTTTTAGATGACTTTCATTTCATTTTAAAAGTATTTTTAATGTTTTACTACTACAAATACACTGCAGTATTTTAAAAGTTTTTACAGTAAGTCACCAGACCACAAATGACAGTTGTCTCACTGACATTAAGGTCATAAGAAAAAAGCCTTGAGTACTGTTGTATATTCCATACTTCCCTCCCATGGGAAAAATGTGGGCTGATGATACCACTGCTGATGCTGGTTTGGATGTTGTACATGTGACTGTAATATTACACTACCTTCCACATACCCTGTTCAAACTTCATCATAGCCTTTGCCTGGACTTAATTTCACTATACAAGCCAACATACTCATTAGGTATTTTGTGACTGTTATTCACAAATACCTGAAGGCATCATGCTCAGTGTCATTGTTTTCCCAACCTTTCATCTCCTAAGCAATCATCCTACCCAGAGCAAGCAGGGTATCTATCTGCCTCACCCTCTAGGGTAATGTGAAAGGGAGAAAACCAATGTCATGGCAATTTTCCTTTTGTTGCTCTATAGCTCCTGAGGACCTCAGCTATATACATGCCCGTTCTAACAGAGTCTGATTAACTTGGCAGAGAAAGATGGCAGAAAAGTTTCGTTTATTTTGTTTCAACTGAAAGAGTTAATCATCATAGTAACACAAGCTTTTTGTAAATGTTGAAAAGGAATTTTAGCTTTTCATAAAAGGTAAAATAGGGCAGAGTCAAGAGTTTTAAAGTTTGCTTTGATCCATTATACCCAGAAAGCCAAAAAAAATCCCCAATGGGCAAGGTTTTCAAGAATTTGTAATGACCAGTGAATCTCCAGAAGTGGCACTAGAAATAGAGAGGAGTTTATCGGTCAGACAGAAATGAATCTCTTCCATCCATGGTCATGTGTAAACAGTACAAAAATCATAGGCCTAATGACCCTCCATGGCAGTTACATCCATTGTAATTAACAAATTAAATTACATATACTGTTTTATAGTTTCCCTGTCACTTTTACATATGCTGTCTTCTGACTTAAACACATTTGTTGAGTATTTAGCTGTGTTCTAAGTATTTTTTCTTCACAATAACCTTATTTTATAGATAAGAAACTGAGGCAGACATTTAAAACTTACCTAAGTAAAATAGCTCAGATTGGAAATCAGAAGTTGTTGTCTGTGTCACCCTTGAAGGATCTCCAGAATAAAACTTCAATAAGGGTAGAGGCATTTTTGTTATGTTCACCCCTGAATCTCTGGTGCCTAGGACACTTGCTAAGACATCAAAAGCATTCAGTAGGTATCTGTTGAGTAGATGAATGATTCTATCCACTAGAGTATTCTCTTTTAAATTCTATTCATAAACTTAAGAAAGTTTATCAATACAGGGTGTCTAGAGTCTACAGAAAGAAACACAGCATAGCTTAAACTAATTATTTTTTATTCCAAATGCTCTAAGTGCAAACATTTCTCACAGATTAGAAGACAGCATTTTAAAAAGAAAATATGTAATTACACATTCATTTTAATGAGCCCTTTCATCTGTTCTTGTGCACATATCTTCATAATAATTCTCATAATGGAAAACTTCAGGGAGTCCCATGGCAACAGGACCAATACTTTGTCAATAAGAAATACCCAGGTTTCATCATTGTGTGATTTGATTTACCCATGAGGCAGAGAAGAGGAACTATGGAGGAGATAAAAAGAAAATGGAGGAAAACAAGAAAAACCATGATCTTGGCGAATCATCAATATTTTCTAGGTGGATGCACCCACAAAGTTAATCAATCGGTCAGAAGGTCTGATGTGTTTTCTACTCTGCCTCTGCCTACCATAGTTAATTCATAGTCCTCCCTATTATCTCTGCAAACACACCTGGACACTGTCAACTCCCAGTGCTACCCACAAACAGCACTACTATCTGTCCATGTAACACATAACTGAGCACCCACAGTGACCATTGATGTCTCCTTCTGTGCTCCCTTGAGTTCCCTCCTGTCTCTGATCACTGCTCCCTGGCCTTAAGGTGCCATCATCCTCCAAGATTTCTCTGCAACAGCACACCCATCACCCACCCAGTGATCCTATGCCTTGCCACAGCATCAATACTCTCCCTTTGCAAATCTTGATCTCCAGTCCCATCTGTCTTAAGGACCATCACATCTCCAAAGGGAAGGTAAGTCAAAGATCCAGTGCCTCAGAAAGGAAGACAAGGGGAAGAACTGAGATAAGGCCACTGACTTTGGGACTTAGGAGGTCATTGATGATGTACAGGAGAGCATTTTTGTGAAATGTCGAGATAAACCACAGTAGGTAGCTATGTATTGTCCATCTGGCCAAAAAGAAACTATTTGCTTAAACTCTAATATTTTCCTACTCTTCTTGGCCAACCTTTTCATTCCCACCCCTTGTCAACACAGGATTTCAGCTCATCTCATCCTTTCCTTCTTACTTTCCCTACTACTCTGTTAGCTATGTTTTTCATCCATCCTCAGAGGCTTTGCTCAAGTTTTACTCTCCCTGATAGTATCCCCTTAGATCCTTCCGAATTACTAGATTCAATAGATCAGACTGAACTACTGCCCCTCGGTGTACTCTAGTTTATTTCCTTTTTGTTGTGAACTGAACCTAATTCAATTTGGTCATACACAATTCTTAATATAGGTAATTTTTTAGGTAATTCTAATCTCTAAAAATTCGACATGGGTGAGAGTTAGCTTCTTCTCACAGCCTCTTTACTGGGCTTTAATAAAAGTATATTTATGTGACAGTAAATTTTGTCACATAAATATACTTACTAAACAGATATTTATTAGCAAGCAGGCACACAAAATGTTCATGCAATCTGCTTGCAAATTCCCTGAATTCCAGTTCTCTGTGTTTTTAGTGTTCCAATTACCACTACACATAAAATTTTTAATCAAGAAATAATGATAGTAGTCTAGAGGCTGGATTCTGTTTCCTTGCAGTTGGCATCAGGAAACCAGAATCCTCTGACCCAATTGCTGGACCCAGGATAGAATTAAGTCTTAGATGCCAGCCTTAATGGACTTGCTAGATTCTTATACTCGGTTTATTCAAGAGATGAAGGGCGAGGAGTTTCTCTAAGTTATGTCGACCATCTACACAATTTTAATACCTTTAATTTCACCAGTGAGAATCCAGTTCTGATATTTAGCATGTTATTAAGCAATGTGTTTGATCTCAAATTGTTATTATTTGTTTAACAAATACTTATATAGCACTGACCATGAGACAGACACTACCCTAAAACACTATACACATGTTAACTCATAACATAAATCTCATAACAGTCTATAAAGTAGGAACTAATATTGTCTCCACATTACAGATTCAGAAACTGACATGTAGATAAGTTAAGTTCTGTAACTAGTCCCTTGAGACCTCATAACTTTTTAATTCTCCCATCTGCATTATTGCTGTTAGATAATAGTGCAGCTTTTATTTGAACAGTACCCATTTAGGGGATACTAATTCTCTTGGGGCAGCCATTCAAGCTGAGGCAATCTAGTCATGGGGTTAATGTGACTAGTAACCTGGATTACAGAAGTGTTTGCAGAAGTTGCTTTTGCAATACAAAATTCTTGAATAGAATGTTGGCTAACCAAATTAGAACACTATTCCTACTTGGGTTGTAGCTTAATCTGATAAATAATGACAGTCATAATTTCCCACCTGTTATATTGAAGTTTTTAAAGTAAATAACTAACACAACACTAGTTAACTCTGTTCCTTATGAGTATGTCAACAGAGAATATTTATTCACTAATCATTTAGCATATCGATTTTTTAAAATTTATTTTTGTTTTATTATTTTTTAAGAGATAGAGTCTCACTATGTTGCCCAGGCAGCAGTGCAGTGGTTATTCACAAGTGTGGTTATATCTCACTGCAACCTTGAACTTCTGGGCTCAAGTGATCCTCCCATCTCAGTCTTCCAAGTAGCCTGGCTAGGTGTATAGATTTTGATTCCCCAGCTTTAATGTTTGTCCCTTGAGATTACCTAAACTTTTTAATTCTCCCATCTACGTTATTACTGTTAGAGAATAGTGCAGCTTTTCCAACACAGGAGGACCAGCTTTTATAAAGCAACTACTAAATAAACTAAAAAAAGATATTGACTCTAACACTATTATAGCAGGGGACTTGAATACTCCACTGACAGTCCTAGGTAGATCATCAAGGCAAAAAATCAATAAGGAGATCTAGAACCTAAACTTGACACTTGACCAAATGGACTTAGTAGATACCTACAGATTAATCCACCCAACAACCACAGAATATACATTCTACTCATCACCACATGTAATATATTCCAAGATCCATCACATCCTTGGCCATAAATCAAGCATAAACAAATTACATAAGGTTGACATCTTGCCATGCACATTCTCAGACCACAGTGGAATAAAAATAAATATCAAAACCAACAATGTTTCCCCAAAGTCCACAAAGACATGGACACTAAACAGCATGATTCTGAACAATGACTGGGCCAACACTGAAATCAAAGAAGAAATTGAAAGATTCCTGGAAACAAATGAAAATGAAGAAACATTTTACCAAAACCTCTGGGACTCCATGAAATTAGTTATAAGAGGGGAATTTATATCTCTATGAGCACACATCAAGAAGATGGAAAGACCACAAATGGAGAGCCTAACAAATCACCTAAGGGAGCTGGAAAGAGAAGACCACAAAACCCCAACTTTGGCAGAAGAATCCAAATCACAAAAATAAGAGCCCAAATATGGGACATAGAAGACAAAAATATCATAGAAAACATCAACAAAACAAAAAGCTGGTTCTTTGAAAGAATTAACAAGATTGATAGGCCCCTAGCCAGAATGACCAAGAAAAAGCCCAAATAAACACAATCAGAAATGCAAAAGATCAAATCACAAACTGACCCCAATGAAATACAAAAGATTACCAGAGATTACTATGTACACCTATATGGAAACAAACTTGATAACCTAGATGAAATGGGGGACTTTCTGACATCACACAACCTCCCCAGATTAAAACAAGAAGACATCGAGGCACTAAATAGACCAATAACAACCCAGGAAATTGACTCTGTCTTAAGAAAACTACCTACCAAAAAAAGTCCTGGACTAGATGGTTTTCCAGCAGAATTCTACAAAACGTACAAGGAGGAGCTGATACTAATCCTACTGAAAGTATTCTAAGAAATTGAGAAAGATGGAATTCTCCTCAAATTATTTTATGAAGCTAACATTACATTGATACCGAAACCAGGTAAAGATCCAACAATATCCCTTATGAACATAGATGCAAAAATCCTCAACAAGATTCTAACAAATCGGATCCAAAAACACATCTCAAAAATCATCCACCATGACCAAGTAGGCTTCATTCCCAGGATGCAGGGCTGGTTCAACATTCACAAGATCATAAATGCAATTAAATATATAAACAGATGTAAAAACAAGAACCACATGATTATCTCATTAGATGCAGAAAAAGCTTTTAATAAAATCCAACATCCAAAGGAAGTGCATACAATAAACAAACAGAAACCCAAATAAAAAGCACAATGCCATTCACAATAGCCACAAAAAAAAAAAATGAAATACCTCGGCATCTCCCTAACCAGAGACGTGAAAGACCTCTACAATGAAAACTACAAAACACTGCTCCAAGAAATCAAAGATGACACAAACAAATGGAAAAATATCCCATGTTCATGGATTGGAAGAATCAACATTGTGAAGATGTCCATCCTACCTAAGGCAATTTACAGATTCAATGCAATACCCATCAAATTACCAGCAACATTCTTCTCAGACCTAGAAAAAACAACACAGGAATTCATATGTAAACACAAACGACCAATAGCCAGAACAATCCTCAGCAAAAAAAAAAACAAAGCAGAAGGTATCACATTACCAGACTTCAAATTTTACTATAAAGCTACAATAACCAAAACAGCTTGGTATTGGTACAGGAACAGACATATAGACAAATGGAATAGAATTGAGATTCCAGAAGCAAAACCTCAATTTCTCAACCAACTCATCTTCGACAAAGCCTCCACCACCTACCAATGGGGAGAGCAGAACCTATTCAGTAAATGGTGCTGGGAAAACTGGCTGACCATATGCAGAAGATTGAAGCAGGACCCTATCAATCCCCATACACAAAAATTAACTCCAAATGGATCAGAGACCTAAATGTAAAACCTCAAACCATAAGAACCTTAGAAAATGAAGGCCATACCCTCATGGAAATTGGAACTGGCATCCAATTCCTGAACAAAACCCAAAACCCACAGGCCATAAGAGATAAGATAGACAAGTGGGACCTCATTAAACTAACAAACTTCTGCAAAGCCAAAGAAACCATCAAGAGAGCAGGGAGACAGCCTACAGACTGGGAAAAAGTATTTGCCAACTCCAGGTCTGACAAAGGCTTAACATCTTGGATCTACAAGGAACTCGAACGTGCGGAAAAGAAAAAAACACACAACCCCATTATAAAATGGGCAAAAGATATGAACAGACCCTTCTCAAAGGAAGACATCCGAGCAGCCAACAGACACATGAAGAAATGTTCAACCTCGCTAATCATCAGGGAGATGCAAATCAAAACCACTCTGAGATACCACCTAACTCCA
>CAUYQG010003591.1:0-62649 GCA_963574415.1 Tarsius wallacei
CGCCCAGTGGCCGCTCCCAGCCACCGCAGCCTCGACCTGCTGGGCTCCGGCGATCCTTCCACTGCCTTCCAAGTAGCTGGAACTACAGGCGCGCACTACCACGCCCGGCTAATTTTTTGATTTATTGTAGAGATGAGGTCTTCCTTGCCCAGGTGGGTCTCGAACCCAGGGCCTCAGGCAATCCACTCACCTCAGCCTCCCAAAGGTGCGGGATTACAGGCTGAGCCACCGAGCCTGGCTACTATTTTTTAAAAAGTTATTATTATTATTATTTTGAATTGGATTCTCACTGTCACCCAGGCTGAAGTGCAGTGGCACGCTCATGGCCACTGCAGTCTTGTCCTCCCGGGCTCAGGTGATCCTTCCTCCTCATTCTTCCAAGTAGCTGGAACTACAGGCATGTGCAGCCACACCCAGCTAATTTTTTGATTTATTGTAAGAGACAAGGTCTCACAAAGTTGCCCAGACTGACCTCAAACCTCTGGACTCAGGCAATCTTCTCACCTCCGCCTTCTAAAGTGCTGGGATTACAGGCATGATCCCCTGCACCCAGCAAAAACCTCATTCTTTACAGAAATATTTGAAAAATAATTTCTTTTTTTAAAATTGATACAAATCTGCTGCAAGCAGAGATTCCAAGTTCAAAGTTGCCTAACTTCTCTTCTATTTTCTTCTGTCTCTTATAGAATTTTGACCTCTCTGTCTTTTGCAGGTGATAATATTTAGATTTCAGAATGCACAAGAGGGTATTGTAATTCTCTGCAGGCTGCGAATCTCTAGCCATTGATCTGTGTGTTATTTTACCAGACTCTCAGGCACAGCAATGTTATCGTCTGGCAGGAGATCATGGAGATCTAAAACAACCACCCATTCTGATTTTAAAAATAAAGTAAATGCTTTAAATCTGTTTATTTTCTGTTAAAGGTAGCCTGTAGTTGAACATATATATTACATTTTGAAAATCAACAAAAATATTTAGTTGATCCCAGAAGCACTTGAAGTCGTGGATTTATATTTAGAATACTGAACCAAAGTTTAAAAAAAAAAAAAGCAACATCTGAGCGAAAACATTGAGAAATGGTGCAAAATGAAGAAAGCAGGAGCGGGGGTGCATAAAATAGACACTTGAGAAATTTTCCAAGCATGATTCTTTGTCTTCTTGAACTCTGATTTAAAGGTTGCTAAGCAACAGTGGCAGTAACAGCTGGGACACCCTTGATCTTGTTGTGTAAACTATTAAAAATAGGTGATGGAAAGTGGCACCATGGAAACAATGACTCTACTGAAGCAGGTGTCAGTAATGCAGCTTTTCAATCTAATGTTAGACGTGTAAGTTACAAAAAGACAAACAAAAAATATAGATCTTTTATTTTCTTAATCTTTGACTTTGGTAAAGGATATTTCATCTTTTTTATGTTTTTCTTGCAATTCCCTAAGTATGTTGGTTTAATAAACTGTTGAGAATATTAACTGATTAAGTGATAGTGACTTTTGATTTTTAAACTTCAAAAATAATTTTGTTTTTATATCCACAACTGTATGCAATTTAGAGTCCACATATGCACTTAAACATGAATCAGTAAAAAGTGCTATGTAATTGTCATTGTGCATGAATCTTTTCGGGTTTCTAATTGACTAGCCTTAATTTTCAGAGGCTGATCATCCCGTACTTATTCATTTTAGATTAATAGGCATCACCTTTGGGGTTCTTCTTGAATCTTGCTCATAATGAAATGTTTTTAATAATAGCAATATAAAAATATACTCCTATTACATATTTCTCAAGGACTTACTCTTTCATGTCTGTAAAGACAATAGTAAACAATGACTCAGTTCTTACATTCAGATAGTTTTATAGAATGCCAGCACACGATGACCTGCAGAGCAAGTGCGAACCTCAGTGCTTGTTGAGGAGGAGGGTATACGTTTCTAACAATGTCACCTAAATCAAGCTTTCCCTACACTTCAAGTGAATTTGCTTTTCCAGATACTTAATTTAAGCACCATTAAAATAAAAATAAATGTGAAAAAAGATTTTGTATTAAGAACATTTAAATAAAATACTAAATATCTAGCATATTCTGTAAGACAACGTCAACTCTATTTCTCATATGGAAAACTGAAGAACAACAACAACATCTTAACCAAGGGCAGAAACTGTAATTTGTAAAGTTCTTCCCACTACATTATGATGCTAAATTTAGTCTATTCTAATAATTCTGGAACTTTGGGAAGATTTTATTATTATTGAATAGCATATAACTGATAAATTTCATAAGAATTTTTGCTTATTTTATTCTGTAGACTTATGCATAAACTTTTGTCTTTAAAAAACTCATGGAAACAACTCTAAGACATATACATTTTAAAATATTAAGAATAGCATATCCTTATTCAAACATAAGATAATACATTGGCAATGATTTGAGGTGAAACATAAAGTGGTGAACGATGGAGAATCTTCTCATCTTCTGAACTCCAAATTAGGGAACAGGCTGAAAGATTGGATTCTGCAGAGCAATGACAAAAATAATTCTGTATAAGATGGGTATTTGGAGTCAGGCTGAATGTTTGGAATCAAAGAAGGTGGTGAGACTCTTCTCACAAGAAAAAGGTAGAAACCACTACCTATGACAATGCTTACATTATCCACATAGAAAGTCCATTATAAAGAAAAAAAACTAACAAACAATAAGTTCAAAAACTTACTATATGAAATATTATTATATAGTTTTTATACACCATAATTTAAAGTTTACAAACTGAAATGGAAAAGCCATATACTTTTCTTTTCTTTTCTTTTTTTTTTTTGAGTTGGAGTCCCCCTCCGTCGCCCAGATTGGAGGGCAGTGCCGCTCCCGGCCACCGCAGCCTCGACCAGCTGGGCTCCGGCGATCCTTCCGCCTCAGCCTTCGGAGTAGCCGGAATTACAGGCACGCACTACCATGCCCGGCTGATTTTTTGATTTATTGTGGAGATGAGGTCTCGCCAAGTTGCCCAGGCGGGTCTCGAACCCGCGGGATCAGGCAATCCACTCACCTCAACCTCCCAAAGCGCGGGATTACTGAGCCCGGCTTACACTTTTCAATATACAGCACAATGAATATAAAAACAACACTTTCTAACATTTCACTAAGAAAATGATCCAACGTTACCTACTGAAGATCAATAAAGAAGCCACATTAAATGAACAACGAAATAAACCATCAAAAGAGTAAAGAGACAACACACGGAATGGGAGAAAATATTTGTAAACTATGTATCTCAAAGGTCTAATATTCAGAATCTATAAGAAACTCAAATTAACAGGAAAAAAAATAGACCCATTAAAAAGTAGACAAAGGACATGAACGGACACTTCTCAAAGGAAGACATAGAAGCAGCCAACAAATATGAAAAAATGCTCAATCACGAATCATCAGAAAAATGCAAACGAAAACTACAATGAGATATCATCTTACATCAGTCAGAATGGCTATTATTAAGAAGTCCAAAAACAACACAGCTGTGGGTGAGGCTGCAGAGAAAAGGGAACATTCATACATTGTTTATGGGAATGTAAACTAGTTCAGCCTCTGTGGGAAGCAGTATGAAGATTTCCCAAAAAACTGAAAATTGATCCACCATTTGGCCCAGCATTTCCACTACTGGGAATTTACCCAAAGAAACATCAATCATTTTACTAAAAAGACACCTGCACTGGTATGTATATCACAGCACTATTCACAATAGCCAAAATGTGGAACCAACCCAGGTGCACATCTACAGTGGACTGGACAAAGAAAATATGTTACATATACACAATGGAATACTACACATCCATCAAAAAGTGAAGTCGTGTCATTTGCAGCAACATGGATAGCTGGAGGGCATGATTCTAAGCGACTTATCACAGAGACAGAAAACTGAATACTGCATGTTCTGACTCATAAATGGAAACTAAACACTGAGCACACAGGGCACAAGGATAGGAACAACAGACACTGAGCACTTCAAAAGAGGGGAGTGAGGGAGGGAGGTGGATTAAGAGTTGCAAAACCAGCCGGGCTCGGTGGCTTAGCCTGTAATCCCGCGCCTTGGGAGGCTGAGGTGAGTGGATTGCCTGAGCCCGCGAGTTCGAGACCCGCCTGGGCAGGCGAAACCTCATCTCTACAATAAATAAAAAAAAATTAGCCGGGCGTGGTAGCACGCGCCTGTAATTCTGGCTACTCGGAAGGCTGAGGCGGAAGGATCGCCGGAGCCCAGCAGGTCGAGGCTGCGGTGGCCGGGAGCGGCCACTGCACTCCAGTCTGGGCGATCGAGTGGGACTCCAACTCAAAAAAAAAAAAAAGAAAAAGAAAAATATCTTCCACAGAAGTTCAGTAAATTTATTGCATATAATTTCAATAAACAGATAATGGGTAATGCATGCTGTAGGTGCATTTTTTTTACTTTTTTTCTAGCCAAATAACAAAAATCTCTAGTCACTCATGTTCAACTGATGCCAAATGGCAAAGCTCTTAAAAGTCTGATGGGGAAGACTACATCTAGATTTTTAACTTAGCTGTATAATCCAAAATATTATTCCTCTATTCACAAAGAAATGGTGAATGGAAAACCTTAGAATAACACCCATGTTTGCAAGGTTACACTGGTGGGTCTCACATTCCCTGTGGTTCTACGTGAATAGTCATTTCAGATATCATAATGTTCCAGTCTTCTGTGTTTCTTAACAATTGCTGTCCATTGGACTTTTAACATTTTTATTTTCTCTTGGTAAAGTGTAACATGAGATCCACTTCTTAGCAGAATATTAAGCGCATTATACATTACTGTTGACTGTAGGTACAACGTAAATAAAGTCTTCACTAGGGCATAAAGAGACTTCTACAGAAGATCGAAACAAGGACACTTGACATAATCTCATGGATTTGGGAAGGTGAAAGGGAAAGGAATGTTTTGCAGGGCAAGTTAGAAAGGTCACTCTGGAGGAAGGGATATTTAGATGAAGATTATTAGAACCCCCATTCACTTTAGAGCCTCCCAACCAAAAATAATTAGAAATAAGCTTTCACTTCCAGCCCAACCCCATCATGGATCATTTCCCTGGTTACTATGGAAAGTCAGCTGTAATTAATTAGTGCTCTAAACTGTTCTCAACTTGTTTTCTGGGTAAAATTGTTGTCTCCATGATTAATTACTGTCTCTGTGAGGGCAGTTCACCATCCTGGTCATCTTTTGCACTCCCCAGTGTTTAGCAGTGCTGAAAATAGAGAATTTAATTAATAAGTTCTCATTACATGAATGATTAAATCGCATTAAAAAAATAATGTTTGCTAATATTTTGCAAATATCAAGTACTCTACTTTGTCATCCTGACACAAGGGGGTCTCTTGAAATGGTTATAACTTGTATACTACTTTTTAGATCCATTTATCATTTTGATGTTTTCTGTAAAAGAGTTTACATTATTAATATAATCTTAGACACATAACTCTAGATCATCACCCAAACCTACCAGAAACATTATTTTGCATAATGGAGATTTTTAGAGAACTGGATTTTCCACAAAGCTGTTGCTAAACAGCCATTGTCAATGAGAACTGCCATGACGTTTATTAAAATGATGACACACACAAGCCCTAGCTCACATATACCCAGCAGGGCTGTCTTCTTGGGTTCTTGTACAAACTGCTACTGAACATGACTCTTTTTGAACTCCCTTTTGTTTCCAAACTAGCAAATATTTTTCAACAGTAGATGTTAGTCAATAGCACAGACTAATGAGTCTATGCTAAAAATGGCCAAATCAATATAAACAAAATTTATTTAGTAGCAGAATATTGCTTCTGTGCAATTATCTTGTACACTGTTTTACCACTGAGGGGAAATTTTACAATTATAAACACCTGTTGACAGATTTCTAACTCTGTCAGTAACAGCAGATGCTGCTAAATTACTGTTCTGTTCTTGAGTTTAATAGTTTTTCTTGAATGAAGTAATTATGACTGCTTAAAAACATGGTCTTAAAATAAGATGCAGATTCATATGAGAAAGCATATTCTCTGAAAATAGTATAAATTTAACATATAAAATGAAAAGTAACTAGAATTATTTGATAAACAGAATTGTTGAGTTTGTCATTTCTTCCTAGAAAATTATTTTTGTGACTTGTGGCAAAAGGTAAAACTTTCACACATTTTAACATGAGGTTAAATATTTTCTTTTGAGCTTTGCAAAGATGCTTGAAAAGTCTTCCTGTATTTTATTTGAATATTTATAACATAACAAATGTAATATTTATAATACATATTTCCCATATCCCTAGACCATGTTACCTTGATCACTGGGAAATGGTAGAAACATGGGCTATTATTCTTCTTATCTGTGAACTTGAACTATAAATAAGTTATTTAGCTTTTCTTTGCCTTACTGTCTTATGTGCAAAACAGGAACAAGACACTTGACGCCAGCTGAGCTGGGACTGTGAACCACATGTTCCCTAAGCCAAGTTTTCTCTGTTGGGCTTTGCCAATAGCAGATGCTAGTGGGAGACTTCAAGGAGGAAAGAGAGACCTACTTCTTCCTGTTTGCTTCTTGTTATTTTCCCTGGCAGGCCTGTTTCCTTCCTGTTCCTGTAAACATCAACCAAGCCTTGCTTCTTCACCCTGGCAGCCGTAGTTAATTTCTCTAGCAACCATTGCATCCAGCCTGGAGTTTTCCAAGTGTTTGCAGGATTAGCTTCATCATAACCCTCTCCATAAGATACACCCGCACCAACAAGTAATACCTGGCCTCAAAGCTCAGGAGTCCCCTGGGACTCCTTCAATGCTTTCAGAGACATCAGCATCAGCTGACTCTTCCTCAGAGGGCTGAGTGTTTGCCCTACAAGTCAGACTTTCAAGCTTCTGATTTTAACAATGTCAAACTCAGTCCAAATGATAATAACTGATTTATGAAATTATCATCCGTGATAGCTCAGTTTTCTCTGTTGTCTGTTTTAGTTATCTAGTGAACAATTTGTTGCAGCTGAATAATATAATTTTTTTAATAATAAAAAATGTTTTTTACTTTATTTTTTAACTTTAGATTCAGAGAGTACAGATGCATATTGTGTACTGTGAGGATTAGGCCACTGCTGTCCCCATTCCCTGAGTAGTGAACACTGTACCTGATAGGTAGTTTTTAAAACCTCAGCCTCCTTTTCACCCCCACCTTTTGGTGTCTCCAGTGTTAAAATTATTTAAATAAAAATTTCTTTATTAAAAAAACTGGTGTTACTTCTGTCTCCTAATTGGACCCTGACTGACATATGTAAAGATCACATACACTCTTTTACTGCTCAGCATTTGAATACCACGGTAGGGCATCTTTTTTGTGTTGGTACTATCTTAGGTAGTGGATACAAAATGGTGATCAAGACATAAAATATTATGCTGCAGAATCAAATTTAATTTAAAAGTACTGGATACCATATAGAAATTTAGAGAACCTTTGGTTCCAGCTATGTAACACACAAAGTCTAGCCTGCTGAGAATAAAACATATTACACATGATGACAAAACCAAGAAATTCAAGAATCCAGCCTCAGAAGCTTTGAAGACAGAGAGATATAATTGAAATTTCTCACATGTATTTGCCACCATAAAATGCTGCTATGAATTAACCCTCCATTCCTTCACAGGGCAGCGAAGTTCTTGCCTTTATTTGCAGAGGCTGCTTCTGGCTTTTAGTTTAGCTCATTGAAATGACACAAAGAAGGAGATGAATTGGAAGGAGTTCCGAGAAGTTAAAAAAAAAAAAAAAGACTCAGAGCAGTAGAAGGGCAGAGTAATGAGGCAAGATACCAACGACTCAATGTATTTTTATCTAGTATTCAACTAAGTGCAATTGTGACATCTAAAAATAAGTGATGCAGAAAAAGAAAAAATAATTACAGGGAAGATAATATATAATAATTAACTACTGAAAAAGAGTACACTTTAAATAATGGGACACAAGTAAAGCAGGAATAACTTGAGCTGATTATAGAGACTCAATTTCTCACATTGAGGTGAGAGGAATGTTATCATTTAAAATTCACAGCCCTTAAAAAAAGAACAGACAAAACATGTAATTATTATCTGCCAACAATGTAGAGTAGAATGATGCAGTGGTGTTTGTCTGTTTTTAATTTACAAAGTTCTACATGTTTCTCAAGTTATCCAACCCATGCATTGCTGTTTAATTAAAGAACTGAGAAAATTCTTGTAAAACTCGGAAATGTTTATTTTTTTTTCTAACAGACACTGGTAAGCGCCACACGCACACACAACCATACACAAACACACACAGCCATACACACACACACACACACACACGCACACACACACACATAAAAGCAACTGCAAAAAAACTAAAATTAGGAACCTTTATAAGTACTGTTTTTGCTATTTAATTATCATGTAACAAACACATCTGAAAGGAATGCAAATATATAGTATTGTGGGTATGAAGTGTAATCTTTGGTTTTAAAATGTTAACTTTGTGTGATGAAAGTTAACATGAATATGCTTACAATTAAATAACAAGCCAATAGATTATTTTGTGAGAATCTATGTCAGTTCATAAATGATCAACATTGCAAATGATCAAAAAAAGTATTTAATCAGATATTCTCACTGTCACCAATAAATTTATTTCAAAATATCCTTTCATGCTTCTATTTATTCAACCCTTCTCTTGTTTTTAAGGGTCTATATTTAAATTAATCATCCTTGCTGGTTCTCACTATGGACATTGATTGTCTTTATGTATGAAATAACCTTTCAGAAATATGTCTTCAGGGCTCCCTATCATGTTCAGCATACAAGGTCCTCTTTGTTACTAAGAGAAAGGAGTCAATTGCTGGTTTGAGTTAAATATCAGGTCACGGTATTTGATTGACAACACAATTTCTCAGAGGTTTTGAAGTATGTTTGCGTGTGTGTGTGTGTGTGTGTGTGTGTGTGTGTGTGTGTTTTGTTGTTATTCTTTACACATCAGCTGGATTTTGTCCATTCTTTGAAAGGTCCCAGATCTGAGGTTATATATCTCTTCCTTGATAACTGACAACTGAAAAAGAAATGTAGTAAAATATAATTATGATGCCATTTTTGGATGTTTAAGTTTACACAATTTTTTAAATAAAATTTCTCTGCATAGCTTATAAAGTAGCTTAGGAAATATGTTTTAACCAAAATGATCCTGCAGAGTAACAGTTGAACCAATCTGACTCTGGAGTTATAATCATGTCAGAATGATCCAACAAAACATTTCTCAGAAATTTTCAGGACTACTTAGGCAAGAACATTTTTGTCTGGTTAGACACCTTCCAGGGTTGCAGATGGATCTCTTTTTCAGCTTTAACTGAGCTAGAACCACACAGCCTTTAACTTCCAAAATATGAAATCCTACTTTCTACATGGTGATTTCTTTTTGACCTGAGGATAGTTTAGAGAATGCGGTTGAGTCAACTGCTCTTGTTGACTGAGCTAATGTCACTTTTGATCCTCACTGTTTTATCTGAAACTCAGTATAGCACTGAGAACCATATATAAACTCATATCATCATAAATTCTATTATCATAAAGTTCGTATAATCATCAAAAAGTTATAGAAGTGTAAGAGAACTCAGTAAGCTAACTCTTCTACTTTATGAGAGGAAAATGGAGTTTCTAAATTAATTATTAAAGCTCTAACAGCCTAACTATAAATAATAATATCAATAGCATATACTCAGTATTTGATACACATCAGTCACTACGTTAAGGATGCCTGAATGATATAAGAAGATTGAATCCTCACCTTAGCCTTGTAAGATAGACATTATTATCATCTTCTTTTTACAAAAAAGAAAACTAAGGCATAGATGAATGATGCAATTCATTTTAGGTCTCACATCTGGAACGTGCAAAGAATAGAACTCAGATGGCACCATCTCAAAGATTATGCTCTTAAGCACTGTCATATATTTATTCATAGCTGGTTAAACAAATAAGAGCTGGGGACAGTATAAGGCACAGTTTCAAAGATTCAGAAGTGAATAACTCTCTGTTTTTGCTCTCCTGAAGGTCACAATCTAGCACAGGAGTTGGTAAACTTTCTCTCAAGACCTAGATAACAAATATTTTAGGCTTTGTGGGCCAATACAATTTCTGTGGCAACTACTCAATGTTGCCACTGTAAAATGAAATTAGCCAGAAACAGTATATAAGTAAATGACTATGGTTGTGTTCCAATAAAACTTTATTTACAAAAACAAAAACTGGTTAAGGGCCAATTTAGTTTGCTGACCCCTAATCAAATGGAAAAATTAATTATATAAGCATAATTTTTATTGAGACATAAGTCCTAAGAATGGAATAAATAAACCACCGCAGAACCATAGAATAAGGGTTTATACTGCCCAAGATATTTAGGGAAAGTAACATTTGAGCAATATATTAAAGATTAGTAAAATAACATTTAGTAGGCAAGAAGTAGACATTTCAGGCAAAGGTGGCAGCATAATATCTTGGAGGCATGGCATTTGGGAAATAACAAAATGAAGTATAGGTATGTGCTGAAGAATAGTGGGAGAGAAAGAGAGATATAAAGGGGGCAGTTGATGATAGCCCTACAGCAGTGCTAAGAAGTTTGATTTTTAGATTGTAAAATGGAAAGACATTAACAACTCTTTTTCAAAGAGAAAAATGGGATAGAACATATTTTTAAAGCACCTCCTTTGAGTTGGACATATCCAAGTTTTAAAATACAGTTTAACCTCAAGAAATACACTGTAGTAAGAAACAACAAAAATTAAAAGGACAATATTTGCTTTTGTAACTTGTGATAACTTTATAGCTTTTTTTAAACAAATGCCCTAAAGCTATACTTTTAGTTGGCTTTTATGTTATTTATTAACAGGAAATTTGTGGAATAATTTTTCTTCCATTCTAGTCCAAATAAAAATGTTTAACAAATTTATATGCATGAGAATTATTTAAAGGTATATTTTATATACCAATATTGCTGTCTAGTAAGAAGATATGCAACATCATGTTTATATTTTATTCTGGGTCCACCTTAAGATGCAATCTGAAATAGAACTCTGATGAATGAAGAATACGGACAAAAGAACAATGGCCTAAAAATCAGGATAGGTGACACCTCTTCAGACCCTATCACCAATTAGCAGCTACATCTTGTATTTACTAATTGTCATACATGCTATAACAAGGCATCAGCGTATTTAAAACAGCAAAAATTGCTTTGTGAATACATGGTAACTGGCAAGTTCAATCGTATTTTAATGGCTCCAAATTTTTAACTTTCCAATGACATGACACACACATATCAAAATGAAAACATGGGTATTAAATTAAGAGTTTTCTGTGAAATGGTGCTTTAATAATTGGAAAAGATTATTGTCTTCGGATACATACTTTTAAAATGGCCAGTAGAACCTAAAACAGAGTCATCTTAGTTCCTTCATGATTCTTAATAATATAGAACAATACATGAGTGTTTTATAAAAGAACTAGCATAAAATCACAACGGGGTTATTTTTTTTTTTTCTTTAAACCTGATTAAAAAATAGTTGTTCCCTTCATGGCATAGCAATGGTTTAAGTTTCTTCAGCAATTGTCTGGGGTGACTAGGCTTTGGCATTGACAGAGACAGCACTACTTAAAATTTAACAATGCAATATTAATTATATACAGCCATTTTCATAATAGGATTCTCCACCTGAACCATAAACAGGTTATTAATTACTCTGAAAAGATCCCTCGTGTCTCCCAGAGCAGGTAAGGTGTTTTGTGGAAAACTTGTTTCTTAGTCTATTAAAATGGTGAATTATATTGATGGATTTGATAACATTAAATCAACTTTTCATACCAGGAATTATCATCCTCAATGCGTTATCCTTTTAATATATTCCTAGATTCAAATTGCTAATATTTCATTAAGAATTTATGCAGCTGTATTTATAAAAGATAATAGTTCATAATTTTCTTGTAATGTCTTTGATATCAAGGTATCAATGACCTTATGAATCAAATTGAGGAGTCTTCCCCCTCTTCTAATTTCTGAAAGAGAATTTGAACCATTGATGCTATTTCTTGCCTAAATGTTTAGTGGAATTTAACCAGTGTGACAATTTGAGTTTGCAGTGTGCATATGTGTGTACAAGGATATATTTGAAGGTTCTTTGGTAACACATTCAGTGTATTTAATGTGTGTTTGTGTGTTCAGAGTTTCATTTTTATCAGCTGAATAAGTTCTGGGTTTTATGAGTATGTTTATTTAAACTAGGCTTTCAAATTTATTGGCATTAAAATATTCAAAATATTTTTTCATTATCTGTAACAGTAGCTTCTATTTTATCCCTGATATTGATCATTTGTATTCTTTTCCTTGTATGCAAGCCTTTTCAAATGAGTTTCCAAAATAAGAAAACTAAGGCCCAAGATAGCCATTGACTGTAATGAATTAACTTAGGGTCTATGTATTAGCATAACAACAGTTATGGAGCATCTTTGGGATAACTGAAAAAATAGTCTTACATTCGTTTTCTGTAGCATTTTATTCTGTCATGGCCTTTAGTTCATAAAGCCCCTTTTAGGAGTTACAATGTTTTTGCCTAACTTATCACAGCCTGCTCTTTATGTAAAATATAAAGATGCTATTACAATAGAGCTTCATTTATTCCCTACCATTTGTGCTATTGTCACCTATATTACTCCAAAGGCATTGTCATATCTCCAATAAGGTGACATTACTTTGTTTAAACATTTCTTTTCTTTAAAAAAATTAAGAGAATAAAAAATTTTATATTTTCTCGTATTCATAATTTCTAGTGCTTTCCATGTCTTCCTAAAGTTACTAGCTTCCATCTGCTGTCACGCTCCTTTACCCAGAAGAGCATGAGTGTTTCTTGTACAGCGGATCTAACCGCAACAAATTTTCTCAGTTTTTATTTATCTGAAAATGTCTTTATTTCACCTTGATTTTAAAGGAGATCTTGGAATGTATAAAATTTGGATTGATTGCTATTTTCTTTAAGCACTTTAAAAATGCCACATTGCCTTCTGGCTTTTTTGATGAGAAATCAGTCATCATTTGTATTTTTTGTTCCCTTCATGTAATGTGTCATTTTTCTTTCACTGCTTTTAACATTTCCTCTTCATCTTTGGTTTTTTAGCAGTTTGACTATAATGTGCATAGCTGTGCTTTTCTTTACATTCATCTTCTTTGGTGTTTGCTGAGCATAATGGATTTATATTTTTGCACTCTTCACCAAATTTTGTAAATTTACAGTCATTACTTTCTCAAATAATTTTTGTTCCATTTTCCCCTCCTTCTCTGGGGCTCAAATTGCACAAATGTTATATTGCTTCATGTGCCCCATGAGTCACTGAGGCACTGTTGATTTCTTTAATCCTCTTTCTGTTCTTCATAGTAGATAATATCTGTTAGCTCTCCAGATTCAATGACCCATTCTTCTGCTTTCTTGCATATGCTAAGCCCATCAGTTAAAATTTTTATCTCACATATTTTACTTTTAAGTTCTAGAGTTACTATTCAATTTTATTTCTAATTTGTTATTCTCAGTTTAAAATCTTCTAGACCCTCATGATGGCCATAATTTTCTTTAAGCCCTTGAAAATACACTCATAATATTTTTTTTCTTTTTGAGTCAGGGTCTCACTCTGTCATCCAGGCTAGAGTACAGTGGCATAATTACAACTCACCATTGACTTGACCTCCCATCTCAGTCTCCCAAAGTACCGGGATTACAAGTATGAGATACCATGCCTGGCCTACAGCATATATTTTAAAGTTCTTGTTTGCTAATTAAAATATCAGAGCCATCTTTGGATGTACTATTTTTTCTCTTGATTCAGGGTCACATTTCTCTATTTTTCACATCTTTAGTATTTGTTTTTTATTGTATCTACAATATTTGGGGCATTATGCTATACAGAATCTGAAATTTGTTATCTTCCCTTGAAGTGCTAATTTTTTAGCAAACAAATTACTTGACTGGTCTCAAATTTTAAACTCTGCCTCCTTGAGACAAATAGCAGCTAAAATCTCTGCTCCATTTTTTTTTTCAGCTTTTGGATTTTAGAGGCAATGTTGACATCATTCCTATGCATGCAAATTTCATGTCAGCCAAGGATTTAGAGATTAGACATAGATTTTTGGAAACTTCCCTTTCTAGGTTTTCTTTCTACTGGATTTTCCCCACCTTGCGTTTCAGATGTGCTGAAAGCCCTAACTTCTATTTTTATGACTTTAAAAGTCAGTAATACTGTGGTTTTCTGCTTGAAGTCCAGGTCCCATGTAAAACATAATAAAGAGAGCAAATCATACACAGAGCATTTCTCTTTTTCAAAAATCACCTTCACTGCAGTTTCTGGCTGCTTTTGGTCATTTTCTAGTGGATTTAAATATTGCTTTCTTACATTGGTGCAGAGTTATAATTGCTATCTGCTGGAGGGTTAGCTTAATGAATGCTACTTTGCCATTACTAGAATTCATTCATATGCTTTGTGTCCCTAACTCTCATGTGAAGAAGTTGAAAGACATAGATCCAACTTGTATGGCTAATAACATAATGCCTTGAACACAGTAGAAACTAAAAAAATAGTTGTTGAATGAATGTAGGTCCTTCTATATAGTTTTTTGTTCTATTCAATTTTATGATTACAAGAAATGAGAGAATTTCTACCTTAAACGTCATTATACTCTTTACCCTCTAGCTATCCTGTTTCTCTTGCCTGCATTATTTTAATAACCTCTCATCTTGTCATTCTCCCTCTAAACTCTCATCTCTCCAATGTGTCCTTCACAATGACTAATCTACCACTCTAAAAACCATGATGATAATGGTTTCCAACTTCACACTAAATAATAAGATCTTTGGTAACTGTCCCTGCCAGAATAAGAAGTCTGATTTTTAAAGTTAGCAAGTCATGTATTACCTTCCAAATTCTGTTTCCAAATTAACTTTTCATTTTTTTCCTTCTCCAAATGACCTGGATTCAAACCACATCATTCAACTTTGTTCAACAGAGCCTGTATCCTCCCCACTCTACATCTTCCCTCATTATGTTCTACTTGCCAAGCATGCTAATCTTTTCCCGTTAAAAATAACATCTCCCCTGTAAAGCCTTAGAATTAATCACACGAGGGACTGAATAAGCACTTTTGAGCCATGATTATGCTCCTTTATCATATACTTCTTCTGTCTCGTATTTCAGCAAATTTGCTCTCCCACCTTTGTAAACATTTTGTAGAAAGAAAGAATGTTTTATTAATTTGTGTTTCAAGTATAGAGCCAAGTGTATAGCACTGGTAATTCCCTGATGCAACTTCAAAGCAGCACTATTCACATAATTGTACCCCAGGTGGTGCCATCTATAGAGAAAAATGTAAATATTCCTTCCCACTCCATTTGGAGAACTCAGCTGGCTCTCCATGTTGCATGCTCAGCAACTGCCTGCAGAATGTGATTAAAACTACTTAAGCCATATTTTAATAAAGTTGAAAGGGACATGATGACCTCCTTCCATGCACCTCATCTATCATAATCTCAGGTCCTACATGTCTAATAGATATTCTGTGAATTTTCACCATGCTCTTTACTAGCTCATGGCTTATCAAATTCACAGATAGAAATATGAAAGTTCAAACAGCAAAGTTTCACTATTGGTTTATGTCACTTTCACGCCAAGCATTAGATTTGCTAAAGAAGAATCTATGTTTCCTGTCTGGATTTTGTTCTGTAAATAGTCCAGCATATTTTCCCAGCTATTCAAGCTAGAGAGAAAATAAGCTAGTGTTGGAATGAATTTGTTTCATTATTTTTATTTTAGATTCAGGAGGACAAGTTCAGGTTCATTACATGAGTATTTTGCATGATGTTGAGGTTTGAGATTCTACTGAACTCATTGTCCAAATAGTGAGCATGGTGCACAATAGGTAGTTTTCAACCCTTGCCTCCCTCCCTCTCTCCCCTCTTTAGGAATCTCTAGTGTCTGTTCCCATTTTTATGTCCATGTGTGCCCAGTGTTTAGCTCCCACTTAGAAGTTAGAATATGCAGTATTTGGTTTTCTGTTTCTGCATTAATTCACTTACAGTAATGGCCTCCAACTGCATCCACATGCTGCAAAGAACATGATTTCATTATTTTTAAGGCTGCGTATTTCATGTGTGTATGTACCATATTTTCTTTATCCAATTCACTGCTGATGGGCACCTAGGCTGGTTCCATATGTTTTCTATTGTGAATAGTGCTGTGCTAAACATAGGAGTGCAAGTATCTTTTTGGTAGAAGGGTTTATGCTTCTTTGGGTATATACTCAGGGGTTGCTGGGTCAAATGATAAATCTTTTCAGTTCTTTGAGAAATCTCCAAACTGCTTTCTTTAGGGGCTGAACTGGTTTACATTCCCACCAGCAGTGTAATGAGCATTCTCTTTTCTCTACAACCTTGCCTTCATTCATTGTTTTTTGACTTACTAATAATAGTTATTCTGACTGGTGTGAGATAGCATCTCATTGTGGTTTTGATTTGCACTTCTCTGATGATTAGTGATGTTGAGCATTTTTTATGTTTACTAGCCACTTGTATGTCTTCTTTTATCCTTTGTCCATCTTTTTTTTTTTTTTTTGTAAGAAAAATAGGCTTTAATTCTTGTTTTGCACATAAAGCTGGCTGAGTTTGTTGCTTTTTGGTGATTAGTCAAAGAGACCATATCCCACATCCTTGTCCGGCTCCTCTGACTCTTCCTTGGCTTCAACCTTGACTGGAGCTGCAGCAGCAGCAGGAGCAGCAGTGGCAGCAGCTACCACAGGGGTGGCAGCCACAAAGGCAGACGGATCATCCAAGAAGGTCCTGATCTTTTCAGCAAGTGGAAAGGAGTAGTCAGTCTCCACAGACAAAGCCAGGACTCCTTTGTGCCCATTGATAATAGAAAGGGGTATTGATGCAACAGTTGGATAGCCAATCTTCTCCAAACAAACACTAGCAACATTGCAGACACCCTCCAGGAAGCAAGAATGCAGTTTCCTCCGTGATGTCCAGCACTTCAGGGTTGTAGATGCTGCCATTGTGGAACACCTGCTGGATGATCAGCCCAAAGGAGAACGGAGAGATGTTCAGCGTGTTCAGCAGTGTGGCTTCACTGGCTCCCACTTCGCACTTTGTCTCTGGTCTTATCAGCTGTGTATCACTCAGGATTTCAATGGTGCCTCGAGATTTTAGTGGTGATGCACAAAGCCTGGAAGAAGGAAGTCTTCCCCGGCCTAAACCAGTGTTCTGGGCTGGCACAGTGACTTTGCATGGGGCACTGGCCCCAGCACGGGCAGCAGCTGGCACCTTGTTGGCCAACAGCATGTCCCTGATCTCAGTGAGGTCCTCCTTGGTGAACACAAAGCCCACATTCCTGCAGATATGAGGCAACAGTTTCTCCAGAGGTGGTTGTTTTCCAGATGCCCTTGGAAGGCCTTGAGCATGCTGGTGTTCTTGCCCATGATCACCACAATCTTTCTTCGGAGAAACATAAGGATCTGTGTTAAAGACTTAAATGTAAGACTTCAAATGGTAAAATCCTAAAAAAAAAAAAAAAGAAACCCTAGGAAACACTTTTCTGGACCTCAGCCTGGATGATGAATTTATGACCAAGTTCTTACAAGCTTGGAACCCACATTGTCTGCTCCCACAATGAAGCATTTTGAATAGTCATCCAAAAGTTGAATGATCTTAAGGAAGTAGTTGGACTTCTCTGGATATCACAGCGGTGAGTAAGTGATTGCCACGCAAGGTTTAATGACAATGTCACTCACACGAGGATGCCTGGCAAGAGCCTTTACCCACTTTTTAAGGGGGTTGCTTTCTTCCTATTGATTCATTTGATTCTTACAGATTCTGGATGCACAGTTGGCAAATATTTTTTCCTATTCTGTAGGTTTTCTATTTACTTTGTTGATAGTGTCTTTTGCTGTGCAAAAACTCTTTAGGTAAACTAGGTCTTACTTCATTTTTTTTTTTTGCTACTTTTGCTTGTAAGAACTTGGTCATAAATTCATCACCTAGGCTAAGGTCCAGAAGAGTGTTTCCTAGGGGTTTTTTTGTGTTCGTTTTTTTTTTTAGGATTTTACCATTTGAAGTTTTACATTTAAGTCTTTAACACATCTTGAGTTAATGTTTGTATATGCTAAAAGGAAGGGGCCCAGCTTTATTATTCTGCGTATGGTAGACAGTTTTCCCTACACCATTTATTGAAAGGTATGTCCTTTCTCCAGTGCTTATTTTTGTTGACTTTGTCAAAGACCAGTTGGTTGTAGGTGAAAAACTTTATATCTGGGTTGTCTGTTCTCTTCCATTGGTCCATGTGTCCATCTATTTTTGTACCAGTACCATGCTGGTTTGGTTACTGCTTTGTAGTAAAGTTTGAAGTTCAATAATGTGTTGCTTCTGACTTTGTTCTTTTTGCTTAGGATTTCTTTGACTATTCTGGCTCTTTTGTGCTTCCATATTAATTTAAGAATAGATTTCTTTTCTGATTCTGTGAAAAATGATACTGGTAATTGATCAGGATGATGTTGAATCTGTAGATCATTTTAGGCAGCAAGGAAATTTTCTTGATATCAACCATGAGCACGTAATGTTTTTCCATTTAGGTCATCTTTGGTTTTCTACATAGTTGAGGGCTGTTATTATAAATGACTGCTGAATTTTATCAAATGCTTCTTTTTTGCATCTATTGAGACAATCAATTGGTTCTCATTTTTAATTTTTATGTGGTAGTTTACATTTAGGAATTTGCATATGTTGAACCAACCTTACACCCCAGGAATAAAGCCCATCTAACTACAACGAATGATTTTTGGATGTGCTATTGAATGTGGCTTGCTAGTATTTTGTTGAGATTTTTACGACTATGTTAATTAGGGAAATCAGCTTGTAGTTTTCTTTCTTTGCTGTGTCTTTTTTGGTAGCAGGATGATAATGACTTCGTAGAATAAGTTAGGAAGGAATCCTTCCTCCTTGATTTTTTAGAATAGTTTCAGTAGATGGTACCACTCTTCCTTGTACATCTGGTAGAATTCGGCTGTGAATGTGTCTGGTCCAGGAGTTTTTATGATTGGTAAATTTTTCATTATTGATTCAATTTTGTGACTTATGACTAATCTGTTCATGGTTTTAATTGCTTCCTATTTCAATTTTGGGAGGTTATGTGTTTCCAGGAATCTTTCTAATGTACACACATATAGATGCTTGTATAGTAATCTCTGATAATCGTTTGTATTTATTTGGGAGTGGTTGTAACATTGCCTTTTTCACATCTAATTGTACTTATTTAAATTTTCTCTCTCTCTTTTTTTTGTTAATTTAGCCAGCAGTCTACCAATCTTGTTTATCCCTTTCAAAGAAATAGGCTTTCATCTCGTTGATCCTTTGTACTTATATGCTTTTCTTGGTCTTAATTTCATTAAGTTCTACTCCAATGTCAATTATTTCTTTTCTTCTACTAGCTTTGAGTTTAGTTTGCTCTTGTCTTCATACCTCCCTTAAATGACATGCTAGATTGTTTATTTGAGATCTTTCTGTCTTCTTGATGTGAGTGTTCAGTACTATAAACTTCCTCTTAACACTGTTTTTGCACATTTATTTTATTTTTTCAACTTTGTTGTGGTGTAATTGACAAGTAAAAATTATATATATTCAAGGTCTACAATGTGATATTTTGATAGCGGTAAATTAAAATGATTACCACCATAGAGTTAATTAGCATAACCATCACTCACATAGTTACCTTTGTGTGTGTGTGACGATCTCACATGACCTAGTCTTGTAGCAAATTTCAAACGCCTAATACACTGACTATAGTCACCTTATTGTACATTAGGTGTCCAGAATTTATTCATCTTATAACTGGAAGATTGTATTCTTTGATCTTCCCATTTCCCCCAATCCCCTGACCCTTGATAACTACCATTCTACTCTCTGTTTCTGTGAATTTGACTTTACTTTTATATTTCACATGTAGATGATATTTTCTTTCCCTGTTTATTTTACTCAGTACAATGTCTTTAAGGTTTATCCATGTTGTTGCAAATGGTAGAATCATTTTTCAAGGCAAAATAATATTTTATTGAATGTATATACTACATTTTCTTTACTCTTTCATTCATCAGGAGATAACTAAGTTGTTTTCATATTTTGTCTGTTGTGAATAATGCTGCAATGAACATTAGAGTGCAGAGATATATTCAAGTTAATGATTTTATGTCATTTGAATATATACCCAGAAGTGGGATTGCTAGATTATATAACAGTTCTTTTAAAAAAAAAAAAAAATTTGAAGGTATTCTATAATGGCTGTACAAAATTTGAATAGGAAAAATTTTACAGTTGAAAAAGATGGAAATATAGAAAAAATAAAAGCCTAATTGAAAGAAAAAGAAATGACCAACCCTCCTCATCCTTCTTCTTCCAACAATAGAGACTGGGGGAAAAAATAAAGCATTAAAATGTATGTTCCCAGTCTCCTTTGAAGTGAGCAGGGATCAATCTAGTTCTTTCCTATGGAATAAGAAGCAATGACTCATCTTCCTAATAATAAGAAGAGATAAAGGTGGTGTGCCTCTACTCTCTTCTTTCATCTTTGAAGGCAGATGTAATATCTGCAGTGGCAGTATCTACTTTGCAAACAGAAGACATCACAAAAAATTTATTAAAATGTCAGACTTTACATGATTGAACAGTTACACCAATTCTAGTGACTGTTTAACTTTGGAACTTGTTCTTGTATGAGAAATTGAAACCTCTATTTGCTTAATCCATCAAATTCAGATTTATTGTCACTTATAGCAGTATCCTTTTCTAACTGAAATGTGATTTAGTAGTACAAAAATTGTGTTATCACCCAAACACTGTTCTTAGCATTTTAGTTTGTTTTTTTTTTTTTTTTTTTTTTTCATTTAACCATTATGGTAACGTGTGATTCCTTCATTTTTGGTTTGGGTATGTTGAGACTTAAAAAATGCAATGAGAGAGTGAGTGGTTAAGAATATGAACCTGAGTATCAAACACAGCTAGGCTTCACACCTGGACTTTACCACGTCCTATGTACATGCTATTAGGCACACAACCTCTTTACACTTTAGCTTCCTAATCTGCAAAGCAAAGGTGAGGTTGCATATATATACAAGGTACTGAAGAAGGCTGGGGCACATAGTAAATAATGCAGAAATATTAGCCATTGTCATTATTTGTGTTATTATATATTTTGTCACTACCCCACTTTACAGAAATAGAAAATGACAGTTACTAATAAAAATGAAAATATTATTCAATAAATAATTAATAACACAAATTTAAACTCAAGCTTCTTTAATCTCTATAACTTGTGATTTTTCTTCTAAGTATGGTAAGAATATTTAGATAGGCATGTTTTCAAGAAGTTATGGGGACCCTTTTTATGCTCTGTTATGGCATTTTATATTTCTAAAACCATGATTTTTGGTGAGCTCATGAAATGGTAGAATGAGACCTTAAATATATAATCATAAGAATCTTTTGGTGTTTTACAATGTTTTTGTCATCAAAAAATTGTTTAAAATTCAGGATAAGTCTTCAACAGCTGGGAAACCACTTTTTTCATGGCTCAACACATTAACAATACAGATCCATGCATGTGCATGTAGACATACATATGAATATCCATCAAAACCCAGGCCAACTGCTGGGTAGGTGGTGTAATTGCTATGGTTGTTTAGAAGATGAATACACTATGTTCAGTGAAATTTGATTAATCTGGCACCTGAATCTACCCTGCTGCAGGCCACAGACAGGGTGATAGTGATGGCACATCTTACTTTTCTTGTTTTTAAGTGACACTGTTAGACAAATGAAACTGCCTACAAGTTTTATATTAAATCTCTGAAGAGCATATATTACAATATTTCACTTCACCCAGCATGGAAATAACAACCGAACTAGAATTAACTAGAATTTCAAATAACATTAGTAACTCTGTCAGTAATACAACAGTTACTGAATCCTAACAAGTGCTTTTTGTGAGAAGGCTTCCTGCACAGTGCTTGTTAAATCAAGTGGAGATGGGGAAGGGGCAAAGCTTCTTGAGTAGAATATTCTGGAGTTCTTCCAATTAGAATATTCGGGCATTTTTTCCCCTTACATTTCTAAAAAGATGGTTCATAGAGGAATACATTAAATTATAGCAATAAATAGTGATGCATCTCTACCAATTAAGGTTGCCATCTGGTTAGCTTCTTTAGAGAATTCCCCAAAAGAAGTCACCTTACAGTTGATTTATGCCATCAGGGGAGCTTTACACCAAACAGAAACTACAAGTTTCTTTTCTTCTGATTTAAGAAATGTTGTCAATGTGAAAAGCACACTTCCTAAAAGTAGAGTTGATAATATAGCTTTTTTTTTTTTTTTTTAAGGAACTGGTTTCTAAAAGGTCTCTTATATCTAGTCTCTAGAGAAAAGACTATATGTCTGTTGAAAAGAAATGGAACGATAATCTAAATACAAGTCTTGGCAGATATAATTTATATGAAAAATAAATCTTGTCTGACAAAAGTTTATGTTAAAGTTATAAGGCATAGAGTGGCCCCTGACTGTGACTCTAAATATAGGGCTGCTTCTTAGCTTTGTAGCATGTCAAAACTGGGTTTACAACTCTGCCACTTGTCAGCCATATGACTTTGGGCAAGTCCCTTAGCTTTCTGAAAGCTTATGTCTACTCCCTGTGATAATGGAAGCGGTGAGAGCCACAGCAGGGCCTGATATCAGATCAAAAATGGTAACTCTCAGTATCAGTAAAATTAAATACAGCCAATGGAAAACTATTAATTTATTCATATAAACCCTTCAACAAATGTAAATTGACAGAGAATAAATTACAATTCTTAGCAAGGATTACCCAGTCTACCTGTATAAGTGGATAAGTATAACTTAAGTGCATTAATGTAGATGAATTGGTGCACGCCTCAAGTGTATTTCCCATGGTGGAATGGATTGGCCTCTATTATTGCTCATTGTTGATAGCTTTAGTATGTTTTCTCTCTATGAATATAATCAAATATAGGAGAAAAAAAACACAAGTTCACAAGAGAAATATTGCTCATCTTTTTCTTAGTTTATAATTACCATGTCACAGAATGAAGTTTAATTCTGAAAATGGCCTGAAAAACTTTTATCATAGTAGCTAGTATTTATTTGGTGTTTACTAAGCAGAACCCATCATTTAATACACAAAACCCCTGGGCATGCTTATTATGAATGAGCTCTTTACAGACAGAAACCTGAGAAATAGAAGAGTTAAATGGTTTTCCAAAGTCGTAGGATTGTTGGCTAGAAAAGTCAGAATTCAAAGCCGGTTGGTATGGCTTGTTGATGCCACCCTAAAAACAGTTTAGCTGAAACAAACAATGGTGGACTCTTGTATTAGGGTTCTACAGAGAAACGGAAGAAAGAAGATGTGTGTATGCATATGTGTATCTAACTCTATCTATATCATCTATCTATATTCATCCTGATAGAGAAAGAGGCCGTGACAGAGAGGCTAATGTGTGTTCAGACAATATAATATGCCAAGTACTGGCAATATGGTTTCACGAGAACTCCACATTCTCATGGAGCTTACTGTTGCATGTAAAAAGCAGACCATTTGTTTTCAGTGGTCACAGATCAGGAAATACATTAGATAACAAGTATCTATACCTTGAGATATCTGAATAAAACTTAAAAATCTAACATATCATTTGGATATTTTTCCAAGCTAACTCTATAACATTCAATACTTGAAACATGACATTGTTTGGTACAAAGTTCAGTATAATCATATGTAGCATCTTCCTGTTAAGCAAATATCCACATGAGTAAGAGGGTCTTAATTTTCTATCCAGAGAAGAATTTGAGAACATAAAGGCTGCAAAAGTGCAGGATATTCAATAACTTATTGAAAGGTCTTCATGCTGCTAATTCCTGTAGTACTTTAACCATGAAGAAAAAGCAAACAAAGTTGACTTAGGTTGGCGTTATTGCCAAATTTTCTTTGATAAATAAATGTTCCCCTGAAAAAACTCCACAAATTCTAAAGCCATTTATTTTGCTCTATAAATGTACAAAATACCAGCAGAGTTTGATTTTACTTTACCTATTAAATCTTCTTCAATATATATAAATATAATTTTATGTATTGATTTATTTTGCTACTAATTTTTATTATAATTTAGAAATGTGGTGTCTAATAAAAAAAATTCCAGTTAGGATAATCAACAAAATTTACCCTTCAAGTGCTCACATTCGTTGATTATAGCATGAACAATAAATCTATTCATTTTTCTATAAAAATGGGAAACACTTGGCCAAAAATCTAATGAACACAATAATTATATACTCACTATGAAGCAAATTATCTCATTAAAGCTTCATGTTGTCTATGTTTGTTATTTATCTAAATGTTTGCCAAAAAATGCCACATGACATGGTGCTCAATCAAACTCAGAAGTTATAAACACCGAAGTTCTATCTTCAGTATTTGCTGGTTGACCAAATATTTAATAACATAATGGTTATTCAGAGTTTGGTTCCTAATTAGATAAACATTTATGCTGTTAATTTACTGAGAACAATTTAAAGTTTATTTTTCCACTTAAGCAGCCAACTCACTTAGAAAGATATCATAGTGGGGTTTTTCATGCTTAAAATAATTAAGAACAATTTCTTAGGCTAGCATGGTGACTCACTCCTGTAATCCCAGCATTTTGGAAGGCTGAGGTAAGAGGATTGCTTGAGCCCAGGAGTTCAAGTCCAGCCTAGGCAACACAATGAGATCTTATCTCTACAAAAAAAAAAAAGTAAAAATTAGCTGGGCATGATGGTGCATTCCTATAGTCCCAGCTACTCTGGAGACTGAGGTGGAAGGATCACCTCAGCCCAGCAGGTCAACAGAGTGAGACTCCAACTCAAAAAACAAACACATTTCTTCCCGTTTCTTTCAATTTGTATAGTATAAGTGATCAGAGACTTATTTATAGCTTATCTGAAGTGTCAACTTTGGAAATTTAGGTTCTTCAAAGTGTGAGGACCTACTAGGAACACCAGGGTTCTTACAAAGATTAACTTAAATTGAAGATATTTGATATTCAACAGATGCAGAAAGAAGTCTTCTTAGAAATTTTCTTATCTGACCAAAAACAAAAACTTCTGAGAAATGAGGACTGCCCTAATTTCCTTTTGAGGGCAACTTCTACTCCCAGAAGAGAGACCAAGACTAAACTTATGATAAGCCCCTCTCTGGGGGAGTTTTATGGTACTGAAGAAGACTAAGAGATCACGTATACCTGTACACATTATCACAAGCTTTTTAAAATCTCCATTTGTTATTCTAAAAATCCCATTTCTCTTTTCTAAAGAAATCTCTGTGTTGCTCCCATAGAAGCTGCTTCTACCCCTTCTCTGTCCCCTTCTAAGTTAGATATATAAGCCTTTACTTTTAATCACCTCATGAGTCAGCTATTTCTTCTGTTGCCTCCCATATGGAAATAGATAAATCTGTTCTCCTGTTAATCCATCTACTGTCAGTTTAATTTGCAGGCCTCAGTTACTAAACTTAAGAAGGTAGAGGGAAAAGGTAAAAAGGTTTTCCTCCAAAACAAAAAAACAAAAAACAAAAACCTTTCTTAGGGATTTCTGTAATGTGCTGTTTTGGGGAAGAGAAGAGGGGTATGAAATTGGAAGGATATCAGAGAGGTACTATTATGATAGATCTCAACACATCTATAACATTGTTGGAAAGTCTCATTCTCTAAAACAAGACTGAGATGGGATCAGGATTCTTTTCTCATGGAGGTGCCAGGTTTTTGCATTTCATTTTAAATTCTGCTTTTATATTCCTTAGTAGATTGCATTGATCCAAAAGTTTGACACTAAAAATGTTCAAAATTTGAACTATGAAACTGTTTTCCCCTTAAGAATTTATTCTCCAGATGTGTATCCTGCAAAACAAACACCACTATGTTCAATTTTAAAATAAAAGTAATTTCACCCTCTTCCCTTCCCCTCCCCACACAGAGATTGTCTGGTATTTAAAGTGCAACTAACAACTTTTTTTCTCTCTTGGAATTTTGTGTGGCATCTGCATGAAAATTAAGAAATACTTTGGGAAAGTAATTTAATTTTGCAAATGCAAAGCTAATCTCTGCTCATCATAGAGGCAGTAAAACATAAGAGATTTCTATAAGCGAAATCTCAATTTAAGAAAACCTTACAGAAATGAATTATAATTAAGTAAACAGTCTTGGAAGTAATACTTCAGTAGCAGGTCATCCCAATGATACTTTTATCTGGCCAGGAATTTAAAGCTACTTTGGTCTCAGATGCCACTGTCCCACTGACCAGACTGCTTGCCATAATGTGGCAACTTCTTAACTTTTTTATCCTTCCAAGATTTCTGGTTCTTGGCAGAAGACAAAAAGTTTCAAGTTGAGAAAATCAACTAAGTAAAAGAGAAAACATTTAGGTTTTGAAGAAATATGGGTGTTGTTTATATACTTTCTTCCTTCAGAACATGGTTACAGCTCCAGTCTTTAAAAATAAAGATATAAAAATGCCCCATCTGGCTTTTACAAACAATGACTAGTGCACCTTCACATTCTTCAATGAGAAAAGGTCCTGCCCTCCCAGAATATGACAAATTGACTTCAGCATGATAATATAGCTAAAGCAGCTTTTCTAAATCATTTGATAATTTTTCTTTGTGAAATTAATTTTGCAAGTGCACATTCCCCTATTTGAATTTTAAGAATTTAGAATGAATATTTTTTTCCTCTTTTCTGTACTACCACTAAAAATTGGAACAGTATTTTAATACTAAGAATATGGAGATCCTGTCAGTAACCAAAAATGTTACAATGTTAGCTTTATTCATAAATAAATGTTGCAAGAGATTTTTATAAAGTGTTGCTTTGAATCCCAGAGTCATAAAAACGTACTCTTATACTATTAGGGTCTAATTTTTATTCACAGACACTTAAACATAGTCCTGTGAAGAAACAATCTCGTCTCTTCTTCATGATGACTGTGATGATTCAGAATCCTACTTAACATTTTCAACCTTCCAGTCACTCTAATTTGAGTCTGAAATGTTAGGATGTTTTGTGGTTTACCTTCTAATCAATAAAAATCTAATCAATTTTTTAAACTAACTTAGTGATCAAGACTTGTATCTTTTTTTTAAGTTAAATTTATTTCAAATGATTTCCTGGGCCATGTTTTGTACGTTTCAAGGAGACATGAATTGCAGGTCAAATCATAAATCAATACATAAGAGATATACACTGGTTTGGCACCAAAAGGCTGGATATCTTGGAGCAAAGACGTACAAGTCATTTGTGAGTTTAGGAATTCTTTGGTTGCCAATTGGTTGAAAGAGTTATGTTTTGTCTAAAAACTTGGAGTCAATAGAAAGGAATACTTAAGTTAAGATAAAGGAAGAGAGGCAAGATGGTGATGGAACAGATTGGAATCTGAGAGTCTCTGCAAATGCAAGTGTCTACAAAGACTCTCTGCATTAATGGGTGTGTGCTGGTGGGTGAGTGAAAGTCTATCTGAGTGGAGACTTGGGTTCATACACACAGGGCTCTCCTCTGAAGGTGACTGCAACTCACCACTACCCTGAGATTGGAGCCCCTGGTGCATAGGATCATCTGCCATTCTTGGGGCTCTCTTGAAAGAGGCAGCAGAAAACAGCTGATCCTCACCACCTGGCACCTGACCCATGTCATTACCTATGACAGCAGACCAAGCACAAGCAGCAGGAGCCATGGAGAAGGCAGAGCATGGAAATCTGGAACAAAGCTCCAGCACTGGTGAGGAAACAACAACTGGCACCTTTTTCCCTGTCCCAGAATCAGGCAGAGACCTGCATTGCCCCACCCAGCTCTGTCTAACCTCCAACCTGGGACCCAGAGGCTATCCCCTCATCGGACTTGGAGAGACAGATGCCACTCCTCCATGCTGGAACAAGCACAGACACATCAGATCTGAGTGGGAATAGTAGCAGCAGCAGGCAAGTCGGGTAAGTCTGGATCTGATCCATTCTCCTCCCACAGTAGTCCATGGAGTATCTGACCCACCCTGAGAGCAACCCTATCAGCCTACACTGAGAGCAGATGGGATGAGCTGAAGACTAGAGCTGCTCCTTAATGCGGTGGTGACAGCCTAAAGGAACCTGGAGTTATAGAAACGGTCACAGAGTGAGTTATTTTTTGGTTATTTGTTTTCACTTTTGTTTTTGTTTTCGCTTTTTCTTTCTGTTGTTTACATTTAGGTACTTCATTTCTGTTATCTTAATGAGGTTTTTTTAGATTTTCTATTTGTATATGGGTATTTTTGAGGGTGAGTACATCAACAGGGGTTTTAGTTTGGTTGATTGCATGATTGTATGTTTTTATTTTTCTTTGTTTTTACTGTCTTTGTTTTGTTTCTCTGTTTATTTGTTAGTTGATATGCCTGTCTATTTTCCCTACTCTTCTTCCCTCTCTCCACCTTCTTTTCATTGTCCTCCTTCCTTTTTTCATTCTTTTTCCTTTTCTTATCTCATTTTGCTTTCAGGGAGCAAACATACACCCCCACTGAATAGACAGATTACAAGGCGGTGGGTAGTGGGTTTCAGGGAACCCACACCCCTGTCAGTGAATACTGAGATATGCAGATAACTTCTGAATCAACTGCCAAAAGCACAGCTGCCCACCTGCAGTCCAGCTTCAAAATTGAAAAAGCCTGGGGATCTACATAAGGAAGAATAGGAGACTGATCAAACAGAAATAAAAGCTATCCCCCCATCACAGAACAACAGAACTAAAGAAGAGATTTTTTTTAAAAAATAGGGATGAGTAAAAGTTACACAAATGAAGAAAAACCAAAGGAAGAATATGGGTCTCATACTGACCCCTGGGAGGACAAAAAATGAGAAAACAATTTTGGAGCTAAAATAATGAAGAGTCCCCAGAATGATTGGTCTCAAACCACTGGTCTCAAACCACTGGTCTCAAACCAGATATCAAGATATTAATAGAGAGAAGAAATAGCAACGAGGAGGGACAGAGGAAAGAATGAAGGTGTTGACAACTAAGATAACAATAATAAACGACGAATGAAATAAATAACAAACTGATAAGCAGGGAAAACAAAATTAACAAGTAGAAGAAAGAATCTCAGAGCTTGAGGATCAAGACAATTTTAGCCCAAATGTCAAAAATATAGAAAAGAAGCTGAAAAGACAGAACAAAGTCTGCAAGAGATGGGCAATTATGTCAAGAAACCAAACCCAAGATTAATTGGAATTCCCGAGGCAAACAGAGAGACAGAGACTATCCTGGAATAAATATTCAATAAAATTTTCCAAGAAAACTTCCCTCATCTCATCAGAGATGCAACCATTCAAACAAAAGAATGCAGAGAATCCCTGCAAGACAACAAATAAGAAAACCAATTCCTAGACACATAGTGATTTGCTTACACAAAGCAGGTATAAAAGAAAAATCCCAAAGGCAGCAAGAGAGAAAGATCAGACTACCTACCAGCGAAGACCAATTAGAACAGAAGCAGACTTAGCTACAGAAACACTCCAGGCAAGGAGAGATTGGAGTACAAACTTCAAAGTTCTCAAAGATAACCAATTTCAATCAAGAATTACCTACTTAGCTATGGTAAGTTTTATCAGCAATGTTGATTTAAAAACCTTCCCAGACATTCAATCCCTAAGAGTTTGTGCTGCCTCCAGACCAGCTCTTCAAGAAAGACTTAAGAAAGTATTAAACAAAAGAAAGGAAAAAAAGAGTGAGTATACCCCTTCCAAGAAGGCAGGAAAAAAATTGAAAACACACATAAATCAACCCAAAAATCAAAAGAAAGACAACAAACAAAAAAAACAAACAAACAGCAGCAACAACAAACTCTATATGAACCTCATGACAAGGATAAACTGGCATATCTCAATAATTAGCCTGAATGTGAATGGACTAAATGCACCACTGAAAAGACATAGAATGGCAAATTGAATAAAATATCAACATGCAACAATATGCTGTCTCCAGGAGACTCATCTCACCAGAAATGACACTCACAGATTCAAAGAGGATGGAAAACAAGTTTTCAGGTGAATGGAACACAAAAGAAATCAGGAGTTGCAATATTAATATCAGAAAAAATATCCTTTAAGCTACCAAAAAATTTAAAAGATACAGAAAGTCACTATATAATGATAAAAGGCTCAATCCATCAATAAGAAATATCCATCCTAAACATATATACACCCAACAAGGGATCACCAGCTTTCATAAAGTAGCTTCTAGGTAAATTTTTTAAAAAGATATTGACTCTAACACTATCATAGCTGGGGACTTAAATACTCCACAAACAACCCTAGCCAGATCCTCAAGACAAAAATCAAAAGGATATTCAGAACCTCAGTCTGAAACTTGACCAAATGAACTTAATGAATACCTATAGAACACTCTACCCAACAACCATAAAATATACATTCTACTCATTACAAGATGGAATGTACTCTATGATTGACCACATCTTCAGTCATAAATCAAACATAAACAAATTTCATAAGATTGGAATACTGCCATGCACCTCCTCAGACCATAGTGGAATAAAAATAAATATCAACACCAACAAAGTTCCCCCAAGCCCACAAAAACATGGACACCAAACGGCATGCCATGAAATCAGTACTAAGAGGGAATTCATATCACTATGAACACATGTGAAGACAATGGAAAGTTCAGAAGTTAACAGCCTAACAAATCACCTAAGGAAGCTGGAAAAGCAAGACCACCAAATCCCTAACTTCAGCAGAAGAATCCAGGTCACCAAAATAAAAGACCAAATTTGGAACATAGAAGACAAAAATCAATGAAACTAAAAGCTGGTTATTTAAAAGGATAAACAAGACTGATGGATTTCTAACTATACTGACCAAGAAAAAGAGAGAAAAATCCCAAATAAACACAATAAGAAATGCAAAAGATCGAGTCACAACTGACCTCAAAGAAATACAAAAGATTATGCATGTGTGGAAACAAACTTGAAAACCTAAAAGAAATGGAGGACTTTCAGACATTACACAATCACTCCAGGTTAAAACAAGAAGAAATTGAGACCATAAATAGACCAATAACAACCCAAGAAATTGACTATGTCATGAGAGAATTACTCCCCCCCCACAAAAAAAAGCCCTGGACCAGATGGCTCTCCGGCAGAATTCTACAAAACATCCAAGGAGAAGCTGATACCAATCCTATTGAAAGTATTCCAGACAATTGAGAAAGATGGAACTCTCCCCAAATAATTTTATGAAGCAAACATATCATTGTTACCTAATCCATGTACAGATCCAACAAAGAAAGAGAATTACAGACCAATATCCTGGATGAACAAATATGATAAAATTCTCAAAACAAAACCACACAATTATATCATTGGATGCAGAAAATGCTTTTAATAAAATCTATCACATCTTCTTGATAAAAACCCTTGAACATCTAGGCATAGAAGGAACATACCTCAAAATAGTAAGAGCCATCTATGAGAAATCCACAGCCGACATACTGCTAAACAGACAGAAATTGGAACAATACCCATTCTCACTCCTCCTGTTCAATATAGTTTTGGAAGTCCTAGCTAGAGCAATCAGACAGTGAAGAAAATTAGGGGTATACAAATAGGAAAAGAAGAAGTTAAGTTATCCCTCTTTGCAGACAACATGATTCTATACCTCAAAAACCCAAGAGAATCTATCAAAAACCTCCTTGCACTGATAAAGGACTTTAGCAAAGTCTCAGGGTATGAAATAAATGTTCAAAAGCCAGTTGCATTCCTATACACCAACAATAAACAAACAGAAACCCAAGTAAAATGCACAAGACCATTCACAATACACACACACACACACACACACACACACACACACACACACACACATGAAATACCTTGGCATCTTCCTAACCAGAGAAGTCAAAGATCTTTACAATAAGAACTACAAAACACTGTTCAAAGAAATCAAAGATAACACAAACAAATGGAAAAAATTCCATGTTCATGGATTGGAAGACTCAACATTGTTAAGATGTCCATTATATCCAAGTCAACCTACAGATTTAACACAATATCCATTAAAATACCAGCAGTACTCTTTTCAGACCTGGAAACAACTATACAGGAATTCATATGGAAGCATAAATGACCACGAATAGTCAAAACAATACTCAGCAAGCAAAATAAAACAAAACAAAACAAAAACACTAAGTGAGAGGTATCACTCTCCCACACTTCAAACTTTATTATAAAGCGACAATAATCAAAACAGCCTGGTATTGGTACAAGGACAGGCATATAGACCAATGGAACAGGATAGAGATTCCGTAAACAAAACCTTAGTTTCTCAACCAACTTATCTTCAACAAAGCCTCCACCACCAACCAATGGGGAGAGAAGGACCTATTCAGTAAATGATGCTGGGAAAACTGACTGATCACATGTAGATTAAAATAAGACCCCTACCTGTCACCAAACACAAAAATCAACTCTAAATGGATCAAAGACCTAAACATAAACCCTCAAACTGTAAGAACCTCAGAAAATGCAGGAGACACCCTTATGGAAATTGGAACTGGCAATGAATTCCTGATCAAAACCCCAAGTGCCCATGCCATAAGAGACAAGATAGTGAACCCTCATCAAACTGACAAGCTTCTGCAAAGCCAGAGAGACAAACCATCAAGAAAGCAGGGAGACAGCTTAAAGACTGGGAAAAAAATATTTGCCAACTGTTTATCTGACAAAGGCCTAACATCTAGGATCTACAAGGAATTCAAAGTTGCTGAAAGGAAAAAATGAACAGCACCATTACAAAGTGGGCAAAAGATATGAATAAACATTACTCAAAAGAAGACATATGAGCAGCCAACAAATACATGAAAAAATGCTCAGCCTCACTAGTCATCAAAGAAATCCAAATTAAAATCACACTGACTGTTGGTGGGAGTGTAAACTATTACAACCTTTGTGGAAAACAGTTTGGTGATTCCTTAAAGATCTAAAAATCCACCTTCCACATGACCCTGCAACTCCCTACTGGGAATATACCCAAAGGAACTCAGATCACTCTATGAAAAGGATACCTGTACACGTATGTTTATTGCAGCATTGTTCACAATAGCAAAAACATGGAACCAACCGTGCTGCCCATTGAAAGAGGACTGGATTAAAAAAATGCGGTACATATACATGATGGAATATCACACAGCCATAAAAAATGATAAATTTACGAACTTCACAGCAATTTGGATGGACTTAGAGTCTATAATACTGAGTGATTTATTACAGAAACAAAGAACTGTGTATCACATGTTCTCACTCATAAGTGGACCTTGAACAATTATGGTAATACTGTAAGAAATGAATTGGCAGTAGAGGGAATCTGCTGGGAGTGGGGGGCACACTTCATCAACAAGGGTCCCTGAACAATGAACATTTGTATACCTAACCCTGAATTGTACTACACATCTTTAAAATAAAAAATTAATGAAAAACACTGAGCTACCACCCAACTCCAGTCAGGATGGCCCTTATCAATAACTCAAAAAACTACAGATGCTGGAGAGGATATGGGAAAAGGAAACACTTCTACACTGTTGGTGGGAGTATAAACTAGTATAACCTCTGTGGAAAACAGTTTGGCAATTCCTAAAATAGCTAAAAATCAACCTTCCATATGACCCCACAATCCCCCTACTAGGAATATACCAAGAGTAACTCAGATCATCTATGAAAAAGATACCTGCACATGCATGTTTATTGCAGTATTATTCAAAATAGCAAAGCCATGGAACCAACCATGCCACTCATCAAAAGAGTACTGAACAAAAAATGTGGTACATATACATGATGGACTATTATGCAGCCATAAAGAAGGACAAAATTATGAACTTCACAGCAACTTGGATGGACTTACAGTCTATAATACTGAGTTTTCTATCACAGAAACGAAGAACTGAGTACCACATGTTCTCACTCATATGTGAACCTTGAACAATTATCATAATACTATAAAAGGGATTGGCAGTAGTGGGAAACCACTAGGGGAGGGGTAGGAGGTGAGATTGGCAGTAGTGGAAAACTGCCGGGGAGGCGGGGGACACACCTCATCAACAAGGGTACCTGCATAATGAACATTTGTACACCTAGCCCTGAATTGTACCCCACATCTTGAAAATAAATTTTTTTTAAAAGATAAGGGAGTCTGTTTTCTGTCATGTGACACCATGCCAGTATAAGATTTGTTAAAGTAAGCCACAAGATATTGGGTCAAAAAGACCCATTTAAACAATATTTTGTGGCTTATAATGTATGATTCTCCCAGGTCTCTTAGAGATAAATTTGACCAAGAAAAAAAAAATCAGTTTAGTCTTCACTATAATTCTCTCAAAGTCTAGATTTTCCTTTTCTGAAATCTAAAATTAACTTTTCACAAGAAATAATATAATTTGATTCTATGAATTTATATAATTTTCAAATTATTTTCAGCATTAATGTTCTCCCCAAACCTGAGAATGTTAGCTTTTCTGAAAGTAGGCTAATTCTATTTCATCTTTTATAAGCTAGAAAATACATGCTATACACTTATTTAATAAAGCAGCAATGTCAATGTCACCTTTTAAATATACCCTCAATCCTTTTGATGGTCACTTACTAAAATTTCGTCTTCTTCCATATTATGCAACACAAACTATTAAGTGTCATGTTCCCCAGAGCAATTCTTTCAGAAAGTCTTTAGACACTGAATTAAAAATAAGCAACAATACAATTTAGATAACATGATTATAAAAACAGGAACTACAAACCTAAACAGCAGAAACTGCACATGTATCAAACAAACTCTTTTTTAAATGACTGAGTATTAGATCACAACAGAATTCTCAACAGTTTCAATGAACTGGTATTATAAAGACTATATTATTGGATCACATTGCAAAGAAATTTAAAATCAATGATAACATAAAAATCCCATGTGTTCTGGCAAATAAAATAACTTTTTTATTTGTCAATATTTTTGAAAATTTAGATGAAATAGGTAATAGTGTTGATTAAAAAATTGACACAAGAAGTAGAAAATTTGACTAGATCACAAAAAAGCAGTGATTAATGTTCTTTCTCAAAAGTCACCTTGTTGAAGTAGCCCTACAGATAAGTTTTAATAAACTTTCAAAATCCATGTAATGACACAAAATCTCTCCTGAAACATCTTTACTGACAAAGACTTCACCAGAATCAGCAATCAGCAATTTACCAATTTACATTTGGGGCTGAAGATAGAAGTGATGAAGATACATTTTGAAACTCCAATTCCTTAAAAAAGAAAAAGAAAACCAGGACATTTGTATACTTTTAGGAGTGATGCACAGCAACTGGAATGCAATCATCCAAGAGGACCATGTAGCATCCAAGGCTTTCTGAAAGAAAAAATTATATTGCACTAGAGAGAGCGTCATACCACTGATGTTCTTACTAGAGTCATTGCAACTCATAGAAGAGTTCGTCCTGAAAACTACCAACAAAAATAAATTAGAAAATGTAATTTAAAAAATCACAGTAGCAAACTTAATTTTGAATTATTAAGAAAACAACTAACACTGTGCAAAATATGTATGAAGTACATCTTGAAAGTTTATTGAGAGACATAAAAGATACCTTAATAAATGCAAAGATAGTCTGTGCTTATATAAGGAAGACTCCACATTATAAACATAATATGTGGGTTAATGTGGAAATTCTAATTAATCTAAAATTGGATGCAATTCCAGACAAAAATCCCATTGCCTTTCTTGAGAACTTGACATACTGCTGGTATATTTTATACTGAAGAATGATTGTCTCAGTAATGGTCTGAAAGTAGCTTAAAAATATTGATCAAACAAACAAGGAAAATGCACGATATCAGTAATTAAAACAGTGTGGTATGCATTTGGCACTGGAACAAAAACAACAGATCAAAGGAACTGAATACAGGCCTTATGACAATTTAGCCTATAACAAATGGCACAGAAAAATAAATTAATCATATCGGGAAAAATTAAATTCCCCTTACACAATTTTTAAAAAAATTTTTAATTTTAGAGATGTGAGGTACAACTCAAGATTAGGTATACAACTGTTCATTATGCAGGTACCTTTGTTGATGAGGTGTGTCCCCCACTACCTTGGCAGTTTCCCACTATTGCCAATTCTGCCATCCCCCCCAACCCCACCCCCTGGCAGTTCAATTGTTCAAGGTCCAATTATGAATGAGAATATGTGATACTCAGTTCTTTGTTTTTGTGATAGATCACTCAGTATTATAGACTCTAAGTCCATCCAAGTTGCTGTGAAGTTCATAATTTTGTCCTTCTTTGTGGCTGCATAATATTCCATCATGTATATGTACCATGATGTTTAAAATATAACTCAGATAGATTAAACTTATTTGTGTGGAAAGTGAAACCCTGAAAGATTAAACTACTAGGAAAGTGAAACCCTGCAAGAATAGGGTAAGCTCGCTAGAGAAGGCAGGATAGTCCTAAGTGAAGCAAGAGGATAAAAATTTATCACATTGGGGTAATAATAGATTGCTTAAGAAAATCTAAAGAAACAAAAACCACAAGTATTACAAAAAAGGTTCTTCAATTTTACTAGACTAAAATTAGTGACATATTGTAATGAAGAATGCCATACACACAAATTAAAGTAGGATCCTTGAGAATGATAACATAAAAATCCCATGTGTTCTGGCAAATAAAATAACTTTTTTATCTGTCAATATTTTTGAAAATTTAGATGAAATAGGTAATAGTGTTGATTAAAAAATTGACATGAGAAGTAGAAAATTTGACTAGATCACAAAAAGCTGTGATTAATGTTCATTCTCAAGTGTCACCTTGCTGAAGTAGCCCTACAGATAAGTTTTAGTAAACTTTCAAAATCCATGTAATGACACAAAATCTCTCCTGAAACATCTTTACTGACAAAGACTTCACCAGAATCAGCAATCAGCAATTTACCAATTTACATTTGGCTCTGAAGATAGAAGTGATGAAGATAGCAATTCATTCATAAAATATTAGATTACATAAAAATGTCCTGAAAATCAAAAACCAAAAAAGCACAATATAAAAGAATGGGCAGAGAATATGAATACTCTACAAATTTCACAGTAAAACAAACCAAATGGCAAAGAAGCATAGAAAGAGATGATAAAAAACCTCAGTAGTAATTAGTGACACTAAAATTATAAAGTATCACATTTCCTGCAACATATTTTTTAAAATTTTTTTATTTTAAAGATCTGGGATACAATTCAGGTTAGGTATACAAATGTTCATTATGCAGATACCCTTATTGATCGGGTGTGCCCCTCCCTCCCCTGGCAGTTTCCCTCAACTGCCAATCCCACCCCACCCCGCCCCCCGCAGTTTCCCGCTACATCCAATCCCTTTCTTACAGTATTATGATAATTGTACAAGGTCTGCTTATGAGTGAGAACATACAGTACTCTGTTCTTTGTTTCTGTGATAGATCACTGAGTATGATAGACTCTAAATCCATCCAAGTTACTGCAAAGTCCATATGTTTGTCCTTCTTTATAACTGCATAATATTCCATTGTGTATATGTAGCAGGTATATTCCCACTAGGGGGATTGCTGGGTCATATGGAAGGTCAATTTCTAGTTCTTTCAGAAATCACCACACTGTCTTCCAAAGCGAAGCACTAATTTGCTTTCTAACCAGCAGTGTAGAAGCCTTTTTTTTCTCTGCATCCTCACTAGCTTCTGTTGTTGTTTGTTTTATTAATGATGGGGTTAGGTGGTATCTCAATGTGGTTTTGATTTGCACTTCTCTGGTGATTAGTGAGGCTGAACACTTTTTCATGTGTCTGTTGGCTGCCCATATATCTTCTTTGAAGAAGTGTCTATTCATGTCTTTTGCCCACTTTTTAATGGGACTGTTTTTTTTTTTTCTTTTTTGGCGCATTTGAGTTCCTTGTAGATCCTAGATGTTAGGCCTTTGTCAGATACACAGTTGGCAAATATTTTTTTCCCATTCTGTGGGCTGTCTCCCTGCTCTCTTGATGGTTTCTTTTGCTTTGCAGAGGCTTGTCAGTTTGACGAGTCTTCGCTATCTTGTCTCTTATGACATGGGCACTTGGCGTTTTGATAAGGAATTGATTGCCAGTTCCAACTTCCATAAGGGTATCTCCTGCTTTTTTTAAGATTCTTATAGTTTGAGGTTTTACATTTATGTCTTTGATCCATTTAGATTTAATTTTTGTGTACGGTGATCGGTAGGGATCCTATTTCAATCTTCTGCATGTGATCAGCCTGTTTTCCCATCACCATTTACTGAATAGGTTCTCCTCTCCCCAATGGTTGTTGGTGGAGGCTTTGTCAAAGATGAATTGATTGAGAAATTGAGGCTTTGCTTCCGGAATCTCTATCCTGTTCCATTGTTCTGTATGCCCATTCTTGTACCAATATCAGCCTGCAATATAAATAACACTTAATGTTTCTGAAGTTTTGGAGAAATAAAGGTCCTTCCACACTCTTCTCTGTAAGGTAAATTGTTACACTTACATTTGACAAAATTGAAAATGCATGTAAGTATATAACTGTGTGCATTTTTTTCCAAATAACTAGAAGTTGATAACAAATTAAATGTCCATCAAAGTGAAATGAGGAAATAAAATTTGCCAAAATAATGAATCAAAATACCTTATAGCAGTAAAATCAATAAAATAGATTTGTGTTTATTAATATTAAACACATAATCTTAAGTAAAACAAGCTAGATTCAAAATGAGACCTAAACTATGATACAATCTATGTGTATTTTAAAAACAACACAGCATAATACATACAGAAGAGAAGGATATTAAAACTGTGAATTGGGGACATGGGTCAAGAGGAAAAATTGAATTGGTTGTAAGAATAAAAATGTCACAAAATAAGACTTTTTAAAAAACAGGCCAAGAGTGACACTGTTTATATAATTGAGGAAAACAGTGAATTGAATCAATTCAGTTGGGTATACTGATATCCTGCACAAAGAAAACAAAATCATTTAAAAACAAACCAAGGGAAGTGGTTGAATAGAAAATGTTAAGTATAGGAGAATGTTGTGAAACATCTGTTTATGAAGTAAAAAACTGTGTTTTTACTTTGATAACTAATATATTTATAAACCTTAGAAAGTGTTTCATTTCTAAACAATTTATGAAATAAAGCCTTTAATGACCCACGAGTGTACTGTTGTCCTTGTAGAAGTGAGCAAAATTGAATGAGGTATATTGTTAATGTGAGCTTTACACTCTACTATTTTATATCCTGTGTCCAAATACAATAAAGAAATTGAGTCACGTCACAATACGGAAACCAATATAAATAAGATACCATGATAGTTAAATGCTATAGTAAGGGTTCATTTCTTGAACACAGATAGTGTGAACCCCTGAGTTCAGTGAATTCACTGGGAAAGGCATGATTGTCCTAAGTGAAGCAAGAGGATTAAGAAGTTTAGTATTTCACGGAGCAACATCCAAGAGCCTAAATGTTAAAGATAGCGAAGGAGTGATAGTTTCAACAATGCTCACCTGGTCTTCCTAACACTACACAGAGTTATTTTTGAAAGTATTATTCACTAATCCCCAGGGCAATTCCTAAGCAGCACATAAAACTGGGACATAGAGATGCAACATCTGAAGGAGAATCACTTTGATGCTTGAATGTCTAGGCCAGCCCAGCAGGAAATGGAGCAGAGGATGGGCTGGTGAATTGAACCCCCAGCGCAAAGATATTTGATTAGCGGTTTTACTTTTAATGCACTATTAGGTGTTTGTAGACATTTTAATCCTGCCTAAAGTTTATTAACTGTGCATATAGCTTACTTTTTCTCCTACCCCACTCTGGGGAATGCCACCTTCTCCTCTTGTCTGGAAGATGTTGTTTTCCTGGCATTTAACAAGCTTTGCTTGAGCAGACAAAAACAGATGCTGAGAAATTGGAGCAATGACTAGAAACAAGCTTGATCAAGTAAAGATACAAGTTAAAAAAGAAATCTAAATGTTTGACAAATGGACATGGCCAACTATGATGAGAAAGGATACAAGGTTTTCAAGACTAAAAATAAATAAATTATGTAAAATAAGATATATATATAAATAAAATAAGATATATACATACACATATATCCAACATCAACAACCACCATAACCCTCACATTTATTGAAGAGTTATTGGATTAAGTGCCTTACATATCTTACATACATTTTTTTTTATTACTTCAGGTCCAGGTGACAGATACTACTAGCAAGAACTTTTTAACAAAGCAGTAGCCAAGGCTCTGAGGTTGGCTACTCTGCCTAAGATCATCCTGCTTGGATGAACCAAGATTCCAATCCAGGAGATCCTTGCATAAAATTTGCCCTCTAGCTGGGCTTGGTGGCTGAGCCTGTCATCCCAGTGCTTTGGGAGGCTGAGGTGAGCGGACTGCCTGAGCCCACAGGTTCGAGACCCTCCTGGGCAACTTGGTAAGACCTCGTCTCTACAATAAATCAAAAAATTAGCCAGGTGTAGTAACACGCGCCTGTAGTTCCAGCTACCTGGAAGGCTGAGGCGGAAAGATCGCCGGAGCCCAGCAGGTCGAGGCTGCAGTGGCCGGGAGCATGCCACTGCACTCGCTCCAGTCTGGGTGGACAGAGTGAGACTCCAACTCAAAAAAAAAAAAAAAAAAAAAGTCCTCTTAGGTGCAAGGCTTGACCATTCCATGACCTGCTTCTATTGTTTTCTGTCATTTTATATGAAAGCATGGTCCAGCAAATGGAGTAAGCACTCAGCTGCACCCCTGTATACATGGTCTTTGCTGAACCACTTAAGAGAAAAGCATAATGAAGAGTGTTTTCTATTGCCATGAGATAAGAAATAGGTAAGACACACACGGAAGAAAGTTAAGTTAGATATAATCATACCCATCTGGCAAAAAAAGAGAGCCACTAAACTCACAATCATTTGCCTACTTCCTCAGGAAGATCTCACCATGAACTGAACTGTTGAAATACCTGTAAAGTGTGCTTGCTATACTTACTTTTTTCTCCACCCACTAAAATGCAATCTTTAAGAAAGCAATGAAGAAAGGAAGGAAGGAAGGAAGGAAGGGAAAGAAAGAAAGAAAGAAAGAAAGAAAGAAAGAAAGAAAGAAAGAAAGAAAGAAAGAAAGAAAGAAAGAAAGAAAGAAAAAAAGAAATGCTTTTCATCTGTTCTGTTTACTGAAGGTTTCCAAATCCCTAGAAGAAGGCTTGGTACTTAGTAGATACTCAGTAGTTGCTGGAAGTAAAGAAGGAAGGAGGGGAGGGAGGAGGGAAGAGAAATAATTTCAGGACTGTAAGACAATTCTGACTTAAATCATTTCACTCTCACCATGAAGAGAAATAGATTGGGAATAAGTTTGTATCATTTACTTGATTTCTCCAACTTCAAGTTTATGATAATTAAAACAATAGATTTTAAAGAAAGTTGGAAAATCCTCCTTTCTACCATGTTGGACGATCAAGTTCAATATATGACTTAGGTGGGCTCTTTCAAGGCAGAATATAAATAATCAAATTGCCTTTCAGGTTCAACACATCATTACGTTATTTTATGCTTCATTTTTAAAATCCATATAAACATGAATACCAGTTCCTAACTACTACTGAAATGTAAAGAGTGAAACTGAAAAGCAGGAATTTCAGCTGAAGAACTCTAGTGTGCTCTTTTCTTTCTAAACTTGCAAAGGACTTCATGGTACAAATCTACTAGTATTTTCCTAGAAAGATAAAATATTTTTCAACTATTTTCTTTAGGGATGGTCGGTGACAAACAGGGTTGTTTTGCTAGATTTCTACCTACTTTTGTGTTTTTCTTTGGTGTGTAAAAAGTTTATTTGCCACTCAAGAAAAATCTTTTGAGGGTTTTATCTTTTATATGGTCACTAAAACACTGTAATCAGTTCTGCATATCTGATTAGAGTTAAGGACCTTTCATGGATGTCATTTATTGTAAATGTGGACAATATCAAAAGAAGCCAATGTTAATAAAAGTCTCCTTCCAAAAAGATATTAGAAGCTTCCTCCTTCTGCTGTGATAAATACTTCCAGGTGGTATTTGATGGACAATAAGGATTCTGTGCAGCTGGCATTCATAGCAGAGTTTGAAATTAGAATTTCAGATCATGCTGGCAAGCCTGAGTAATTCTTTAATTCTTTGTGTGAAACACAATTTGCTCAATCTTATACAGTATTCTGACTTTAATTAAAATATACTATATGATATAGAAATACTACATAGACTTGCAAATCCCTACTTGGTGAAAGTTGGGAAAGGCATCAAAAACCACTATTTAATTATTATTTGTGTTATACTTTGTCAAAGGAATAAAACATTACTAGAGGGACCATAACAGTTCATACTGAGTTTATAGGAGCTAAGCATTTCAAAAAAATGCTGTAGTGCTACAAGGCAGATGTAGATAGTCTTTATTTTTGTAGAAAAGTTATAAAAATAAAAACAGAGGTCTGCTTCTTGAGTGACTAGGTTTCCCAAAATATTCTACTAGTCATATACTGTAAATAGCATTTTCAGGAAGAACCACCTGGAGAGAATAACGCCAAAGAACAGATGGATCATTGCTTTAAATTGATAATTGATGCTTACTTATGGGACTAGAAAAAAGATGAGGTGGTATGAGCAGATAATTACTAGGTTTTGAAATATTGTCCATGTATCAGTAAATGTTTTATCTAATTGAAAATCATGGATAACAACGGGCACTTTCTCAGATCCTCCTGCCTCCTTGGAGAAGAAAATCAGACTGAGAATTTGTCCTCAGTATCTGGACTACAGAAATATCAGAGTTCCTAAATAGCAAATATGGTACTTAATACTGCTAGATAAATCTCAGTATTGAATTTTTAAATGCTCCCTAGCAATTTTTATTCAAGCTTAGAATAGAGGATGGCCTTGTGGGCTTCTTACTCAGAAAAAGTGCCTATTTTGAGCTCTCAGACAAGTATAAGATATTCTTCTTGGTTGAGTCTATAAAAATGTATTAAAGACACTCACATCTCTATTAGGAGAATATTATCAAGTGACAGGAACATCCCCAAACTGGAGTTTTCATAGGTTTTGTATCTTTCTGAATTCATGAATGAATTACAGCCTGTATAACCAGCCAGACTATATAAATCTTCAAGACAACCACCCCTGGAATTGGACCCAGTGCTATGACAACAAATTTCTTTTGGTTTTATCATTTAACTGTGCAAAGTTTTTGGTTTGCTTCTGAACTGTACTTCAATAAAACAACTCTGTCTACCTTATGTCTATAAATCTCATAATCCAAGCTACACAGGCTAAATATGAAAATAATTGCAATAGATAGCATTGTTGTTCCCAATTAGTTATTCTCCTACATCTTTAATCATTGTCAAGTGGTATACAATGCCTTCTATTTGGAATAATGTGCTTCTTTGCCCAGTAGATGACAGGCTTGGTCATGTGACATGTATTAGCCAATGAAACATAATGGAAATCATGTATACCCCATCCAATTTGTCCATTGCTACTTTTTCCCTATGCCATGAGTGCAACACGTTCCAAATAGTGGTAGCTCCTTTAGCCTGGATCCGAACAAGAAAAGGCATACAGAGCAAATGCACACCTATGCTGCGGCGACTGCAGTGAAAATGAAACATGAACAAGAAATATAAATCTTTGTTGTTATAAACTATGGATATTTTGTTTATATCAGCCCAAAATGTTAGCAAAAACTATTACTGTTTCTAAAAATGTTATTATCAATTAAACCCTATTGAGTTGCTCGCATATTCGCACATTGTATTAAATGAATTCACAGATGTAATGTTATTGTCAAAACTTAGTAATTTAGAATCTAGAAAATCTGGGATAGCAAGCTCAGCAACATTTAATCTACAGTCCTAGTGTTTTTAACATAAAAAGTAATATCGTGGTGCAGTTTTTGAAGCCAGTGGGCTTTATTCTTCAGTCACAATCTGCTCCTTGAAAAATCTCTGAAGACACCCTAGGTTTTCATGTTTTGTGATTTTTTTCAACATTTAGAAGGCCCCTATCCCCATACAACTCATCATTTCTACTTGTAAAAGTTATTCGCGTCATGGATTTGGGCTCAAAGTTCAGTCAGCTTAAACTCTCTGATCCTTCCAGTAAAGTCAATTTTACTGTCTCATCTGCTTTCATGCTACCTCTTTCTTCAGAGGATGCTGGAATGTAAGCTCCGTGAGGTCAGCATGTTAAAAGTTTTGTTTGTTCCTCTTTCCTCAATGCCTAGAACAAAGCGTGGCCAAGGGCAGGTGCTCTGTATGTGCAATGAGTGAATAAAGCATACCACTTTCCACATCCATTTTTGTATCTCTATTACTCACCAAAGAGTAAACCCTGAGAAGAAAAGGTCTATATCTTGGTCAACTTTCTATCCGCACACAACCTTACACAGTGATTTGAACATTATTTTTAAAAATGTTTATTGCAGGATATCCTACCAGCTAAATTGTCTGATAGCTTAGTCAATTGGCCTATGATATGCATGGAAACAATATCAAAAGATCACAGATCATTTGTCAGATGGTCATTTTTGGTAAATACATCCAGTGAATCCAAGAAATGGATTTTTTTCTTGACATTAATTTTTTCTAACTATGACATTAGACATCCATAGAACTCTAAATTCCAGAAGTTTTGCTGCATTTGTAATTATCATAATATTCCCTTGGTTGTCCTTCAGTACCACTCACTTTTTGAATTGGACTTTTCTGCTTTGACTCATAAAGAAAAGGTTTATAGTCATGATTGACTATTATACTTGAGATAGCTAAAACCTGAGCAAATGACAAAAAGAATATGCATTTGCCTGACCCTGGTGTTGGTGGATGCCTTTTTCCTCTATCTGTGATAGTTAAAGACACAAAGGTCCTCAATCTGGCAAACATTATCATAACCTACACAGGGGACTGTGACCTGTCCACACTCCAATTCATTTATTCAACAGGTAGTCACTGTACATGCACTGTAGAGGTTTGCTGTAACTTCTTGTAGGCCAAATCCAGAGTAAAGAAGGGCTTGGTTGTGGCTTGGTTAGTGTTTCAAATACTTCATCACCTGGTACACCTTAAAATCAGAAAATAGAATATAAAAAGCCAAATCTCTAGTATCTCTTAAAACATTGGATATGGCTACTCTGGGACTTCATTTCTTTATGGCAACACCAGTTGGAATGGAGAAGTGTTTGTTTTCGAACCAGATGGAGCATGTGCTCTCAGTTTTCCACAGTCCTGAACCCTTCATACTGTCTGGCAGCAGACATGCTTTTAATCTACCTAGCTATGTAAACATATGAGTTGGTGTTCCCTGACTACTATGCTCCAAAATTGTGCAAAGTGGTTTGATCCATAGTGAGAAGGACTATTTGTGAACACACTTATGTTTAGCAGAGTTGTTTTAAACTGTGGTCTTTGGGGTCCCCATGATCTTACCATGGTGTCCTCAGGTAAAAACTATTTTCATAGTAAAATACTAACTGACCTTCACTTTGCTCATATTTGTACTAGCAGTGCAAAAACAATAGTGGTAAAACTGCTGGAGCATTAGAACCAATCAAGACCGTAGCTTCAAAAAATAACAGCAGTTGTATTTTTCAATGCCACACACTCGTAAAATAAAAGAAATTCAGCTCACTTAAGAAGATCATTGATGTAGCAATAAATTTTAGTTAATAAAGTTAAGTTTTATTAAATCTTGACCCTTGAGTACACAACCCTTTAATAATCTTGTAACAAATGGGATTGCACTTTAAAGCACTTCTGTCAAATGCCCAAACATGACTTTGCCTAAAAGAGTAGCACTAGTATGATTGAGTTTTGAGCTGAAGTAGCCTCATCTTTTTATGAGGCACCATTTTTCTTAAAAGAATGTCTGACAGCAAACTAAATGCTGAGTATTTAGCAGATATTTTCTTGAAAATGAATGAAGTGAGTTGTTAATTTAAGTAAAACAACAGACAGTGTTAGCAATGATAAATTTCAGCTCTCTAGCAAAAAACAAAAAATGAATTTGGAAAACTTCTTTGTCACAATGAGCTTGACAGCTTCCCAAAACCTAAAGATTTTTCTGATAAAAATGCACATAATATTAACAAATATGACTTTTTGATATTGTATGTAATGAGCCAAAGCTTGGAAGAGTGAGCCAATTTTTCCCAAAAGTCTAGTGCATAGTGTTAAAAAATTATTCACGAGTTAAAGATATATTGCAAGACAGAACAGTGCCTTACTAGAACAAGGTACAATAAGTTAATTTACATGTTTTCAAATTTCATGTTGCAACCAACCTTTAAGAAACTACTACTTGCCAAGGTTGGATATTGTATTAAAGAAGAATATCCACAATTATCTAAAAAGATTATTAATATACTCCTTTTCAAATTTCATATCTGCACAAGGCTAGACTTTCTTCACAAACTTCAGTCAAAACCTATTGCAACAGATTGAATACAGAAGCAGACATGAAAATCAAGCCATTTTTCTCTTTGGCCCATAATTTAAAATATGCAAAAATTTAAAATAATGCCATTCTCACTGTTTTCATTTTTTTCCATTACAATTAACTTTGTGAAATGTATCATTTATGTTAACAAATAATTGGTTCTTACTAGTTTAAATTAGTTATTAAATAAATATTTGAAAAATTTATCAGTTTAAATTTCTAATACGATGAATATCATTCCATGTAATCCACATTAACAGACTCTAGGAGTCTTCAATAATTTTTAAGACCAAAAGTTTGAGATTTGCTGCTTCAGCACAGTGTTGATAATCTCATTTATCTTAAAAATAAACATTATAGTTGCTCATTTTATTGTCATTCTTGAAAAAAAAGAGAAAATTAGAGTCTCTGAATTATAATCAATAGCATTCAGAGTTTTAATCTTTCAAAGGCACTTATAATAATGAGGTGGATGACATGTATAACTAATAAGATATTGATAAATATTCAAAAGACTATTTTTAATAGTTGCTATTCACAGATGAGGGAATTATCCCACTTTTATTTCTTTTAAATTTTGTCTGCCATATGGGTTCCCTCTATTGAGGTAGTAACTCAGCATAAACATTTTTAATTTTAACAATTTGAAATTATATGTAAACCGGGCTCGGTGGCTCAGCCTGTAATCCCGTGCCTTGGGAGGCTGAGGTGAGTGGATTGCCTGAATCCGCGGGTTCGAGACCCGCCTGGGCAACTTGGTGAGACTTCATCTCTACAATAAATCAAAAAATTAGCCAGGAGTGGTAGCTCACGCCTGTAGTTCCAGCTACTTGGAAGGCTGAGGCAGAAGGATCGCCGGAGCCCAGCAGGTCGAGGCTGCGGTGGCCAGGAGCTTGCCACTGCACTCCAGTCTGGGCGACAGAGTGAGACTCTAACTCAACAACAACAACAACAAAAAGAAATCATATGTAATATGCAAATACATGTGCGTGTGTGTGTATGTGTGTATGTGTATTGCCTTTATTATATATATCATCAGTTTCTTTGGAAAACCCATCCCTGTGCTATAACAAGAATTGAGTTGTGAATGTTTAGTTTTGTGATTCTATTCTTGGCAACCAAGGTACACAGTCTGGATTGATACTATAACAAATCATCACAAATTTAGTAGTTTAAAACAACATAAATGTATTATATGTAGGTCACAAGATCAACATAGTTGACTGAAACCAACATATCGGTGAGGCTGCGTTTCCTTTCTGGAGGCTCTTGGGGAAAATCTATTTTCTTGCTTTTTCCAGCTTCCAGAAACCTCTTTCTTCTTTTTTCAAATGAAGCAATGGTGTATCTTCCATGCTCCCATATCCCTCTGGTCACAACCAGGAACTGTTTAAAGGACATTTCTGATTACACTGGGGGATCTAAGATAGTCTCTACATCTCAGTTTATTCATATCTACTAAATCCCTTTTGTCTTGCAAGGTAACACAATCAGGAGTTCGGGGATTAATATGTGTTCTTCTTTGGGGGGCCATTATTATGCCCATCACAGAGTCAAAGGAAGTGAATGATCTGCTTCTTCATAAATCCCATCTGTGCATCAACATATTACACCACAGAAGTCCTGTTGAATGGTAAATGGTGCTTTGTAATAAACAACACTTCTATTAGGCTAAATCTCCTGAGACTTGCATAAAAGAAGAGCACTGTCATTCTGAAAACTAGGTATATATATCGTCAAATAACTAGTTGCCTATATATAGAAAATTATTTCATGACTTCATTGCCTCATTAACCTTTCTTGCTGCATTTCTGGCCCTTCATTACCATGGAAATAACGCAGAAAATCGTGCCAAATCAAGTGATGAACGGCCAGAAGTGCAGCAAGGGGCTGCACTGTCCGAAAAGTAAAATTACAGAGAAACAAAAAATGTAGACACATACATCAAACACACATGCATACCCCCCTCACCCTCTTCCAACATACAAACATTTGTTTCCCACTAACTGGAATCTTTCCTATCTTTTAAATACAATTTGACTGTATAAAAATGTCAATATATTTCATTGCAGCTAAAGTTTCATTTATCATTTGTTGCATGCTTTTAACCAAGTTGGTCAATTATGGCAAATCATATTCCAAGACACTAATGATTAACCCTATTCTAGATGGAGCTAGGACCTAAGGAGATTGTGAGGGACAAGATCATGCATTTTCGTATATCATTTCCTGGCCTGGCAACTACCAGTTTTACTCAATTTAGTACAGACCAGGCATATTTGAACAATAGGAAAATAACAGCTGGTGCAATGATGATGAAACTGGGGATGATTTATTAAATAAAAGACAAGAAGCTATGGTACCAACCCCAAGCACCTGGGCTAGCCTGCCTCCCACTGCAAACTGCTCTATCTGCAACATCCTCTATCTGCAGTGACTGTATACTGCTCCACTTCTGGTGGTACTTGGCCTCTGCTGTGGACATCAGGGTCCTGGCTGTTCAAAGCCTAAAAGTTCTGCCAAAACTGTGAATTTCACCATCTAATAAACTACATGTGAAAATTGTTTTGTTTTGTTTTGTTTTGTTTCTGATGGCAAATCCAAAGGCTTCCTTCAGGCTCTCTAAGGAGTCTCACTGGTGCCCACATTCCTCTGAAAATTTAAGAAATATAAAGTGAGCTCTCTGGGCGGCAGCGGGGAAGTTTCATGTGATTGGAGACATTCACAAGGAAGCTAGATGTTGTTAGGGAGTTGCTACATAAAATTTTTGTATACAATCTCGTTTTAATGAAAACTGTTGTCTAGAAGTTAGTTTTTGTGTATGTTTGTTTTGAGGCAGGATCTTACTTTGTCACTCAGGTTGGAATGCGGTGGCAGTGAAATCACGGCTCACCACAGTCTCAACCTCCCTGGCTCAGGTTATCCTTCTGGCTCTGCCTCCCAAATATGAATAGCTGAGACTACAGGTGTGCACCACCGCACCTGGCTGATTGTTTGATTTATTGTAGAGAGGGGATCTCGCTATGTTGCCTAAGCTGGTCTCAAACTCTTAGGTTCAAGCAATCTGCCCACCTCGGCTTCCCAAAATGTTGGGATTACAGGTGTGCAGCCCACTGCATCCAGCCATACAATCTAGTTTTAAAAACAATATTACTATACAAGTTAGATTTTAATTCAATTATCAAAAACAGGTTTTTTGAAGAAAATAGTGCCAAATCAAGTTGGCAAAAATTAACTCAAAATAAATCATAGACCTAAATGTAAAAGCAAAACTCATAAAATTTGAAGAAGAAAATGTAAAAGAAGATCTTTGTGACTTGGAAAAAAGCAAATATCTTTTTGGGAAACACATAAAAATATATAAATATGTCTGATTATAAAAACTTTGATTTTTCATAAGAAACTTTTCAGAAAATAGAAAGACAAAGCACAGAATAAGAGAAGATATTTGCAATCTATATGGCAAAATGTCTGTGTCCAGACCATATACATAAATAATGTTTACAACTGAATAAGGAGATAAAAGTAAACAAAATTGTCACAAAATTGAATAAGCTCTTTACCAAAGAAGATGTAAGAATAGCCAACAAGCATGTGAAGAGATAGCTTCACTGGTAATCAGGAAACTAGAAATTAAAACCATGATATGTTACTATCTGCTTAAAAGAACGGCTAAAATTAAAAAGTTGTCAAGTGTTGGCAAGGCTGTGAGGAAAAAATGTGACGAGGCCAAGAATGTAATTAGAACAGTGATTAATCTCATAAAATCAGAAAGTGTAACAGATGTGGAAGGAAGTGCAGACAATGTATCCTAAGCACAGCAATTTAGATGACCTTTCTTAATCCAGGAATAAAAATCAAAGAATTTGAAGCAATTCTTATCCTATTTTGGCTTCCAACCTCTCCTTTTTTTTTTTTTTTTTTTTTTGAGAGTCTTATAAAATCTACACACTCTTTTTTGAGATGCCTATAGAAGTATATAAAACCATAAAATATTGTCTTACTCCTCTTTTATTTTGCTCAAATTGTACTACTTAAATTCTGATTTTTTACAAAATGTTGGTAGCCTGCATTAAAAATGCTCTTAAAATGAAGCTGGCTCAAATACATTTTAATATACTGTCAGTCAGCATACCATCAATAATTTTCAGAAATGTATTTGAATTTAAATAGAGAGAGTAGATTTTTAAATAACACACTACAGAAATTCCACTTCCAGTTACTTATCCAAGAAAGTGAAAAACATACGTTCATTAAAATGCTTGTACAATAATGTTCATATCATCTTTATATCCACAAGCCAAAAAACTAGAAACAACTCAAATGTCTACCAATATGTGAATTAATAAACAAATGTGGCATACACACACAATATAATACTGATCAGCAATAAAAAGGAAACTACTGATATAGACAACAAAACGGATACATCTCAAAAACATTCTACTGGCTGAAAGCATCTTGACACAAAATGTCACATACTGTATGGTTTAACTTATGTGATATTCTAGAACAAGCAAAACTATAGTAACAGAAAGCAGAGCAGTGATTGCTTGGGACTGGAGGTTGTAAAGGTACAAAGGGAAACTTTTTGGGTGATAGCAATGTTCTCTATCTTAATTATGGAGGTGGTCAAATAGGTATATCATTTTTCTTGAATTGTACACTTTTTGGTTATTTTATTGTCCATAAATTAGGTTTCAATGGATTTGATTTAAAAACTAAAAAAAAAATCTTATAAGTAAATTTACCCCTTGTGATGGTTAATTATGTGTGTCAACTTGACTGAGCTGATGCTCAGATAGCTGGTAAAGCATTATTTCTGGGTGTATCTATGAGAGTGTTTCTGGAACAGATTACCATCTGAATTAGTAGACTGAATAAGAAAGATTGCCCTTACCCAAGTTGATGGGTATCTTCCAATCTATCAAGGGCCTGAATAGAACAGAAAAGTGCAGGAAAGACAAATTTGTTCTCTGATGGAGCCAGAACATCCATTTTTTCCTGTCCTTAAAATCAGTGCTCCTGATTCTCAAGCCAAGGAGAACCATATCACCAGCTTTCATGGACCTCTTGCTTGTGGATAGCAGATCATAGGACTTTTCAGCCTCCATAATCACCTGAGCCAATTACTCATAATGAATCTCTTTCTACATATCTGTATATATCTTACTGTTTTTGTTTCCCTGAAGAAATTGGACCAATATACCTCTACAGTCAGGATTTCAAGGATAACTACTCTAATTACTTTAACTTGTTTCAAACATGTCATTACCACACATATTTTCTTAAACACACAGCACATACACTGAGACTTATTTTGTAATATAACAAAATCCAGTGCATAATTATGTTCACTTCCCTAGGTAAAGCAGTCATATTTATCACATAATTACACAGGTAAGTTTTGCTCCTTTGGGCATCTACCAGCACATTTTTATGTGTTGTCTTTAAATTGTGCTGTGTACACAAAATAATAATTTGCATTTAAGAAAATAATGATGTATCCCTAATCTTCTCAACAAAATCAAAAGATAATAAAATAACAAGCAATTTTTTTTAATCTTTAGCCTGCATCTGGAGAAATTGAACAAAGCATATTAAGTTTGTGGATACCCTTAAGTCACTAAGGAGTCAGAAATAAAGTCAAAAACTAAATTTCCATTCTGCTGATTTTTAACACCATTGTATCTAATTCCCAAAGACTTAATAATAAAACATCAACAAAATCACCTATAGGTAATAACATTTCTTCAATGTTTCTATGTAGCTTCCTCTAGGGATAAACAAGTATGTCTATATCTATTTAATAATAATTCTAAATTGCACAAAAGAAATAGCCCTGATATTACTATTTTCATGCTTAAAAATATGTTGACATTAATCTCACATTGATTATTTATATGTAAGTCAATCCTATTAATATAAGTATTAGTCCCAAACCAAGATTTAAATTATTATCCATCTCACAATAACTGGATGACCATGAAACTTCAGCGGCCTCGTTAGAGGCATATAGTTATATTCTTATTTCAATTTAAGCAGTTTGATGAGATATAACCCCACAAAATGCTTAAACTCTAAATTCTTTGAATTACCCCTGTATTAGTTTCCCCAGTATCACAAACTGAGAGACTTAATTGAATTTGTTTTCTCACAGTTGTCTAGGCTAAAGTCCAAAATCAAGGCATTAGCTAATAGAATTAGTTCCTTGAGGGCTATGAGGAAGAATCTATTCCAGGCCTCCTCCTAGTTGCCTGGTGGTTCGCTGGCAATCTTTGGCTTGTAGAAGCATCACCTCTATCCTTACCTTCATCTCACATGGTATTCTCCCTGTATGTGTCTGTATCCAAATTTCCCCTGTATAAGAAAACCAGTCATTTTGGATTAGGGGCCACTGTACTCCAAGATCAGCACATCTTAAGTCATTATATTTGTAATGACCCTAATTTCTATATAAGGTCTCATTCTGAGGTAACAGAGGTTAAGACTTCAGCATATGGTTTCTGGGTAGGGAGAAGATACAATTCAACTTCAAATAGCTTCAATTATCTTTCTGGTAACTCCTTAGTACCTACTCATTTATACAAACCTGAGACATCTTTCCAGATGTTTGTTTTTATATGAAAAAGGAGGAGGCTCTTAAGGTACTGCTCATTCAGCTGCCCGCTATCTGGGACCCAGGTATGATCCTAACTTTGAGTAGAATTGAGCTTTAGAGTTCCACCTCAGGAGACTGCAAACGTGAAGGCCTCTGTTGAAGGCCACAGAGACAATTCCATGTAGCTGGACCTGTGGTAGCTGCTTCCATCCTTACTCTAAGCCCCTCCAGGGCATGAAGGGATCCCTTTTCCCGGTAGGAAAAAGCAGGGATGAAGCTAGAGAGGTGTTAGGTGTCCAAGGGACCAGAAGTGAGATACAGGCGCAGGACTCAGGTCCCATGCAACACACAGCTGCTCCTAGCTTTTATCCACCTTCTGAAGGACAGAAAAACACCCAGACCTTATATAATCTGCCTGTGTTTACCTGTCAGCCCGCATCTCTCATCATACCCCTATTCCAACCTGAACTGAAGTTCTTTATGTGCCCAGACCTCATTATGGTGTTTTCCCTTCACACAGTCACTCCCTTTGTCTATACCCTGGCCATCACCACCACTGCCACCTCACTTGGGTAACACCTACTCTTACTCTCAGTTTAGATGTCCCTCTGTAACACTGCACCTTGAATATACCTTTTACATAACAAGCCTACACTGTAATAGCCTGATCACATGCTGGTATGCTCACCTGTTGGGCTCAAACTCTTTGAGGATAGACAGAAAGGATGCCTCCTTAACTCTGCTAGCTCCAGACCCAACACAGGTTTGGGGCATGCACATTGCCCAATAAATATATCTGTTGGTGAATAAAGGAAAGCACAGTGTTTGCAGATGACCCTGAGCATGTTATTCAAGAGCACTGGACAATTTTTGTTTTTTACCTAATGTCTTTCCATGATTTTGTTTAAGCACCTTATTTGACAAAGCCTTTCTTTTTTTTTTTTCTAAAACCAGCTTTATTTTATCTTTTCCCTGGTAATAAAGCTCTTGGTTATTGGTTATTTTCTTCACAGCCAAATGTCAGCCCTTTACTAGTCTCGAGGTGTCAAAATCGAAAGTTTTCTTGAAGAACATGAGGGAAATGACTCTCCCTTTAAGCTAAAGGTGTTAAGGTACAGAGAAGAGAAATTTTCTGCCCAAATCCAGCTTACTCTTTGACAGAGTGGAGCTAGAATCTCAGTCTTTCAACTCAGGCTGTGCTCTTCCTAGTTAATAAGGTCTAACTCTGTTTTAGGAAAATATTCAGGATACATGCATGCTACTCAAGTTCACATTATGCTTTGGGAGGTCCAGGCTAGAGTCATGCCACTGGCATCTGCTAATTTTAACTTGCATTCCACAAGCTACCTTACCTTAAAATAAACTACTAAAGATGGTGTCCTGGACACATACATTTCTAATAACATTCAAATAAGCAAGCCAAGCTGTTTCTCCAACCCTCAATTCTCTTGCTTCCATTGCCTTAGGCTCCTTTTAAATGCATCTATTTTTCTGTGATTCCAATAGGAATTTTTCCATCTCTGGACTGCAGAACTAGCCCCATGTGCATGTTTATATCAATGTGCAATCAATCATAGTTTGTTCTTTTCAAAATAGTTTTCTTTTTAAAGACCCAAGGCCATTTAGCACATTTTTTCTTAGATCTAAGTTTTGAATTGCTGGTTCAAATCAACTGGTCACTTAGGAAGGAAATTAACAATCTTCCTGATTGCAGATCAAGATTTTTTCCTCATTTTAATTGCTATTATTTTGTCCTGAATACAAAAGTATTCAGGGCTATAGAATTATACAACAACAGTTTGATAATGATGCTTATATGAATTGCTGACATATAGCATAGAGAAGGGACATCTGAGACGATGGCTCTTCTGAAAAAGCAAACGTTGAATAGGATTTTACAATAAAATAATTGTGACAAGAAATGCATTATACTTGTGTAATATTGTGATTGAAATATTCTGTATTCCCATGCAATACAAATAAATGCTTAAAATTTAAGGCAAGATAAATCAATAAATATACTGACTTGATCATAACACACTCTATGCATGTAACAAAATATTACACATACCACATAAATGTATACAAATATAATGCATCAATTAAAAAACAAAATGAAAGGCAAATCTAAGCATGTTTCACACACACACACACACACACACACACACACACACACATACACGCACACTCCTTGGCAGAGGAAACTGTGAAAAAAATAACTTCTAAATCTCTTCAATTTCTGGGATTTTTGGTGTTTACAGTTGCACTCCTATGGTCCTTATCTTGATTTAAACATTTAAAAAAATGTTCTTACTAAATAATACTTGATACATTTATATAACAGTATATGAACTTGTACAATGCTTTTTCATTGATATAGAATATTTTTATTGAGGTATTTATTTGTAACATGTAACAATTAAATTTCAAACAAAAAATTCACCTGTTCTTTGATTTTAAAATGTCTAGCAAGAAATTGTTTATAACATTCAACTTTGATTTAAAATTGTATGTATTAATATGAAATATTTATTATCTATTGTCTTAGCTTCTGCCTAAAGGGAGAGAGATTGGATGGCAACTTTCCTGCTGTAATAGTCTGCATACCATATTTGAAGTTTACCCAAAGGTATTTGACATTTTGAAATATGGTTTTAAAAGCTTAATTTATAACTTGCATAATGTTAATTTTTTAAAATTTTATTTTATTATGTAGATGTGGAGTACAAATGAGGATTAACTACGTAAGTAGACTGCATGTAGGTGAAGTTTGGACTTCTAGCAACCCCTCAATCCCCCATGTATTGTCTTGCCCCCAACTCTCTTCTCTCCCTCCATCCCCTGGTAGTGCCCAGTGACTGCTGATCCCTCCCTTGTGTTATTGTGACTATTCTTCAGGTTGCACTTATGAGTGAGAACATGGGATATTCAGTTACTTGCTTCAGTGATATATCACTTAGTATGATGGTCTCCAATTCCATTTATGTTTATGTACCACATTTTCTATATCCAGTCCACATTTGAAGGGCAGTAGGGCTGGCTCCACGTTTTTTGGTATTGAGAATAAAGTGGTAATAAACATGCTTGTGCAGGTGTATTTTTTGTAGAATGATTTATCCTCCAGCAGGTATATCCAGAGAAGGATTGCTGGATCATATGAAAGGTCAATTTCTAGTTCTTTTACAAATCACTGCACTGCCTTCCGTAGAACTTGAACTAGTTTGCATTTCCATCAACAGTGTCAAAGCATTCCCTTTTCTCTGCACCCACACCAGGAGTTGTTGATTTTGACTTACTAATGATAGCCATCCTTACCAGAGTTAGGTGGTCACGTATCTCCTTGTAGTTTTGATTTGCATTTCTCTGATGATTAGTAAGGCTGGACATTTTTTCATGTATCTGTTGGCTGCTTGTATATCTTCTTGTGAAAAGTGTCTATTCATGCCCTTTGCCCACTTTTTAATAGGGTTTTTAAAATTATTATTATTTCCCTTTCAGCTCATCTGAATTCCTTATAATTCCTGAATGTTAGACCTTTGCCAGATATATAATTTGCAAATATATTTTTCCATTCTGTCGGTTGTCTCCTCGCTCTCTTGATGATTTCTTTTGCTGTCCAAAAGCTTTTAATTTTCATAAGGTCCTACTTGTCTATCTTAGCTTTTATGACATTTGCTTTTGGGGACTTGATCAAGAATTCATTGCTTTTGTGACATTTGCTTTTAGGGACTTGATCAAGAATTCATTGTCTACTCCTATGTGCATAAGAGTGTTTCCTAGGTTTTCTTCTAGAATTCTTATAGTTTGAGGGCCTCTTTCCTCAATTATTGTTATTGGCTGCTTTGTCGAAGACAAATTGGTTGAGAGACTGTGATTTTACTTCTGGAATCTCTGTCCTGTTCCATTAAGCTAAGTTTATGTACCAATTCTTGTACCGATACCAGGCTGTTTTGTTTACTATAGTCTTGCAATAAAGCTTAAAATTTGGAAGTGTGAAACCTCCCACTTTGTTCCTTCTGCTGAAGATTGTTTTGGCTATTTGTGCTCTTTTTTTGTTTTCATATGAATGTCTGTATTGTCATTTCCAGGTCTGAGAAATATAATATTAGTAATTTGATGTATCAAATTAAATTATCACATTAAATTTGTAGATTGCCTTGGGTAGAATGAACATCTTGACAATACTGATTCTTCCAATCCATGAACATGGAATGTTTTTCCATTTGTTCGTGTTATCCTTGATTTCTTTGAGCAGTGTTTTGTAGTTCTCATTGTAAAGGTCTTCCAATTTTCTGGTGAGATGGTTGCCAAGGTATTTCTTTTTTGTGTGGCTACTGTGAATGGGATTGTGCTTTTTGTATGGTTCTCTGTCTGCTTGTTGCTGGTGTATAGAAATGAAACTGTCTTTTGCACATTGATTTTGTACCCTGAGACTTTACCAAAGTTGTTTATCAGTGCAAGGAGGTGTTTGGCAGACTCTTTAGGATTTTCAAGATATAGAATCATATCATCCACAAAGAGGAATAGCTTGACGTCCTCTTTTCCTATTTGGATACCCCTGATTTCCTTCTCACTTGATTGCTCTGGCTAGGAATTCCAGCACTATGTTGAACAGGAAGGGTGAAAGTTGGCATCCTTGTCTTGTTCCCATTCTTAGGGGAAATGGTTCCAGCTTCTGCCCATTGCCCATTGGCTGTGGGTTTATCATAGATTGCTCTTACTGCTTTGAGGAATGCTCCTTCTATGCCTAGGTGCTCAAGGGACCTTATCAAGCAGGTATGCTGGATTTTGACAAATGTTTTTTCTGCATCTAAAGATGTAATCATGTGGTTCTTAGCTTTACATCTGTTAATGTGCTGAATTACATTTAAGGATTTGCAAACGTTGATCCAGCCCTGCTTTCCAGGAATGAAGCCCAACTGGTCATGGTGGCTAATCCTTGAGATGTGTTGTTGAATCCAGTTTAATAAAACCTTGTTGAGAATTTTTCTGTCTATGTTCATCAAGGAGATTGGCCTGTAATACTCTTTCCTTGTTGGGTCTTTGCCAGGTTTGGGTATTAGTAGATTGTTGGCCTCATAAAATGTGTTGGGGAGAATTCCACCTTTCTCAGTTGCTTGGCATACTTTCAGTAAGATTAGTATCAACTCCTCCTTGTATGACTTCAACAATTCAGCTGGGAAGCCATCTGGTCTGGGCTTTTTTTTTTTTTTTGAGTTGGAGTCTCACTCTGTTGGCCAGGCTGGAGTGCAGTGGCACACTCACAGCCACCACAGCATCGACCTGTTGGGCTCTGGCGATCCTTTTGCCTCAGCCTTCCAAGTAGCCAGAACTACAGATACGTGCTACCACGCCCGGCTAATTTTTTTTTTTTTTTTTTTTTGAGTTGAAGTTTCTCTCACTCAGTCACCCAGGCTAGAGGGCAGTGGCACACTCCTGGCCACCGCAGCCTCGACCTGCTGGGCTCCGGTGATCCTTCCGCCTCAGCTTTCCAAGTAGCTGGAACTACAAGCATGCACCACCATGCCTGGCTAATTTTTTGATTTATTGTAGAGACAAGGTCTCATCATGCTGCCCAGGCTGGTCTCAAACCTGTGGGCTCAGGCAATCCTCTTGCCTCGGCCTCCCAAAGAGCTGGGATTATAGGCTTGTGTCACTGCATCCAGCCCTTTTTTTTTTTTTTTTTTTTTTGATAGCGAGATTTCTTATGACTGAGTTGAATTCCTGGATTGTTATTGGTCTAATTAGAGTGTCAATTTCTTCTTGTTTTAACCTTAGGAAGTTGTGTGATGTCAGAAAATTCTCTATTTCCTTTGGTTTTCTAGTTCATAGTAATCTCTTTGTTCATGGTAATCTCTGATAATCTTTTGAATTTCTTCGGTGTCAGTTGTAAATTTGTCTTTTGCATTTCAAATTGTGCTTATATGAACTTTCTCTCTCTTTTTTGAAGAAAACCTGGCTAGGGGACAGTCAATCTTATTTATTCTTTCAAAGAGGCAGCTTTTTGTCTTATTGATTCTTTCTATGATATTTTTGTCTTCTATATCTTGCAATTGTGATTTTACCTTGGCTACCTGGATTCTTCCACTGAAGTTAGGACTTAGGTGACCTTATCATTTCACTGAAGTTAGGATTTAGGTGATCTGGCCTTTCCAGCTTCCTTAATTGTGATGTTAGGCTGTTTATTTGTGATCTTTCTGATTTCTTGATGTGTGCCTGCAATGCTATGAATTTCCTCTTAACATTGTTTTTATGGCCCAGAAGTCATGCAGTAGCATGGTGTTTCGTGTCCATGTTTTTGTGTATTTTGAAGTGATCTTGTTGGCAATGACATTTATTTTTATTGCATTATGATCTGAGAAGGTGCATGGTAATATTTTGATCTTTTGACATTTGTTCATGCTTGAGTCTCCAAAAATGTGATTGATCTTGGAGTATGTCCCATATGCTGATGAGTAGAATATATACTCTGTAGATGCTGGGTGAAGTGTTCTGTAGATGTCTATTAAATTTATTTGATTGAGCATCAAATTGAGGTTTTGGATCTCCTTGTTGGTTTCTTGCCTCAAAGATCTATCTGAAACTGTTAGTGTGGTATTTAGGTCTGTAACTATGATTGAGAGTCAATGTCTTCTCTTAATTTATTTAGTAGTTGTTTTACAAAACCTGGTGCTCCTGTGTTGGGTGCATATATGTTTAGGATAGATATTTCTTGCTGGTGGATTGGACCTTTATCATTATGTAGTGTTCTTCCATGTCCCTTTTAGCTTTTGATGGGTTGAAGCCTGCTTTGTCTGAAACAGAATAGCTTCACCTGCTCTCTTCTCTTTTCCATTCTCCTGAAAGATTATTTTCTGGTCTCCAACTTTGAGCCTGTGGGTATCTTTTGCAGTGAGATGTTTCCTGGAGGCAGCAGATTGTATTGTTGGATCATGCTTCTTTATCCAGTTTGCTACTCTGTGTCTCTTCATTTGTGCATTTAGACCACTCATATTCAAATTGGTTATTGAAATGTGAGAATTTATTCCTGTCATAGGGCTCTTATGAGGTTGCTTTGTTTCTTTTTTATTTTTGTATTTACATGTGTGTGTCTTTTCATTTTAATGAGTGCTCTGTTCACTCTTGTAAACTCTGTGCTTGCCTATACTTTGTGTTGAGTATGACCATTCCTTTTTTTTCTGTGTTCAGCATTTCCTAAGTGTCTTCTAAAGGGCTGGTCTGGAGGTGGCATATTCTCTTAAGGATTGGATCTCTTGGAAATATTTTAGTTCTCCATCACTGATGAAGCTTAGCTTGGTGAGGTAGGAAATTCTTGGCTGGAATTGCCTATCTTTAGGAATGCTAATAATTGGACTCCAATCCCTTCTGTCTTGTAGTCTTTTTGCAAATAAGTCTGGAGTGATTCTGATCAGTCATCCCTGGTAGGTAGTCTAATCTTTCTCTCTCACTACCTTTAGGAATTTTTCTTTCATGCTTACCTTTTGGAGGCTGATCACTATGTGTCTTAAGGATGGTATTCTTATGTGATACCTTATGGGGTTCTCTGAATCTCTTGTGTTTGAATAATCACCTTTCTAGCAAGATGTGAGAAGTTTTCTTGTATGGCCTTATGGAATGCTTGTTCCATGATGTTCTCCATTTCCTTTTCTGCTTCAGGGATACCAGTCAGGTGTAGATTTGGCTTCTTAACATAGTCCCACATCTCCCACATCCAAAAGAATGCTTTGCTCCTTCTTTTTGAAGGTTTTCTTTATGTTTTTGACAGACTGGGTTAGTTCCATATTTTGGTCTTCAAGATATGAGATTCTTTCCTCTGCCTGGTTGATTGTAATTCCTATGCTTGTTATTGTGTTATTTATTTCCAATATAAAGTTTTTAATTTCCATTATTTCAGAACGGGCTTTTTTGAAATTGGCTAATTCTATTTTTACTTCCTGTACAACTTCAGTGAGTTTTGCTTCTAGGTTCTCTTGGTTCCGGGTTTTTGTTTTGTGTTTTGTTTTGTTTTGTTTTGTTTTTTTTCAATTCAATCTCAGATTTCTGTGGCTGTCACCTGGAACAGGCTGTTCTGGGGGGGTGGTTTCCATTGTTTGTGCTTTGATACCTGCTTTTTTAGGCACTATCCCTTTTGGACTTTGAGTGTTGCCTATATTTTTTCATTGACTTCCTGATTGTAACAGGTCTTGCGGCGGGGGTGGGGTGGGGGGGGTAACCGGCTTTCATTTCTGCATCTTGCTCCACCTTGTGGCAGGTTTCTGTCACTGCAGATTTTCTCTTCAGCAGCTAAACTAGTCATCCCAGCTTTCAGCCCCACCTGCTAGCACTCTGCCAGAAGAAAAGAAGGGGGTGGGTCTCCCATCTGCTGTCTGTGGTTCACAGTCTAGAAGACTTCCCAATGAGAGAGCTTTCAGCGTTCCCTTGTATCAGTACCTCTGTGTTCAGGTTCACACTCCACTCTTAGAACAGAGTAGGGAGTAGGCTCCACCTTACATGAATGCAGAGCTTGGAGGTAGCTCTTCCTGATCTGTCTGGGAAGATGGCCACCCGCCACTGATTAGCTGGGTTCACTCCACAGGCAATTCTTCCTCAACTGTGAGTCAGCACTCACAGTGGCTGACCCATCACAGGTCCTTTTTTCCTCATTCCCCTTGGCCAGCAGTTGCCCACCACTATGCCCTGCCCATTTCTCCTCTCAGTAAGGGCTGATGACCCATGCATGGCTGGGAGAGAGAGAACCATCCCAAAGCATCTGAGGTACTCTCACCAACTTTCAATTACCAGGCAAGGCTTCAGCTCTTATGAGAGCCTGGCACAAGGTGGGGGATGGGGCACCCAGATTCCCACATCAGTCATTGCTTACCTGTCTCTATGTGCTCACAGAGACCTTTGCTGGATGCAGGATATTTCACCCATCCAAAGTATTTGAGTTGTTTCTGTCCATCAGTGGCTGGGTCCCCACTCTCTGCCTTGCTCGATGAGAGAGATGCTGGTCTGCTGCTCCACAGTGGCTATCTTAGCAGCTCCCCATCGGATTTCAACTGTAAAACAAAAACGTATCGGTAAATATTGATCTAAGTCTTTTTTTTTTTGAGTTGGAGTCTCACTCTGTCGCCCAGACTGGAGTGCAGTGGCCGCTCCCGGCCACCGCAGCCTCGACCTGCTGGGCTCCGGCGATCCTTCCGCCTCAGCCTTCCAAGTAGCTGGAACTACAGGCGCACGGTACCACGCCCAGCTAATTTTTTTATTTATTGTAGAGATGAGGTCTCGCTTGCCCAGGCGGGTCTCGAACCCGCGGGCTCAGGCAATCCACTCATCTCAGCCTCCCAAAGGCGTGGGATTACAGGCTGAGCCACTGAGCCCGG